>WEIT01039792.1:0-14170 GCA_013389985.1 Dryoscopus gambensis
AATATTATGTAGTCATAGCTAGAAAAATCCAGTCTAGGGTGGAGAAAATAGGAGCAATTCTAACACAATGCCTATATAAAAATTAGATTTAAGGAGGTGTCTACAGTGGATTTATTTCCTGATGTTCTTCTGCAGTAATAAACCCACATCCCTTGACACACTTGGAAGCCAAACTGAAAAACGAAACCAGGACATTTCTTGGCTGCCATCTACTGTTCAAAACTTCCCTGTATCTCACAGAAGAATAAAAACAAACCAACTCAAAGAACAGTCACTGACACCTTTAGGCTTTCTTCTTCTCTTTACTATTCTTGTTAAAACCAATGTTTTTGGACTGCTTTTACAGACCACTATATTTCTGTAAGGATTTCTGTATATGCTCACCTTTCAATCAGTATCAAGAATGAGAAACACAAAAGCTTGTAAACTTAATGACACACTGTCTAAGGGAAGAACACTGTAGTATATTTCGCATTTCAGTGGAAGACTGTTAAAGAAGTTTCTACTAATTCACTAGAGAGCACTAGAGTGTGATTTCACTATACAGTAGTAAGTCAGCAGTAGGACAGAGAAAAAAAGGAACGTGCAAGAAAGCTGTGTGCATTCCTGTTTCTCAAGGCTCTATCAGGGTAAGCCCCACAACATATTTGTTTCTCTCTCTCTCTTATTTTGAGAGCTGTCTAGATCTCTTTGTCCTTTACAACTCCTCTGCCTCATCACCTGCCTACTCATTCACCTGCTTTGCCAGGTTTAAAAAAATGTATTTCTAAGATCCCCACTCAGAAGTTCACAAGACTATATATATTATATATATAAACATGTAGACATATATAGCATAATGAAGTTGACCACATCCTTCTAGTCTCTACGGGACAAACTGCTCCCTCTCACAAAAGGGTATCAGGTGGTGAAACAGTTTTTCAAGGATGGGTATAGAGTATGACAACTTCAAATACAACACATATTAAAAAAGTGAACCTTTGCAGAAAGATACTAACAGATGATCTAGTAATAAGTTCAGCTTTCACAATGTCTTTACTCTTTAGTTTCCTTTAGTATTAATCAAAGTTTGGTGTGCTCTGCTGGAAAAGTAACCCTGACTAGAGAATCAGCATACTACCAGTCTGAAAGGTACAATACCCAGTGGTTGAGGAATGCAAGCAGGTCAGGGCTCATACTGTAATAAACAGAAGAAAAACGAAAAAGAAAGCAATGAAATTAAACAAAATAAAACCCCCCACCCTCAGCACAATAAAAAGTTAGCAGCTGGCAGAAGTGCAGTATAGGTCACGCACACCAGGTCATTTGGATCATTTGTGGCCAGGGGTGTAATTATCTCTGTTGTGTACTTCCAGAGAGGGGATTTGGAGGAACTTGGTACTTCAACTTACCTGGTTTGAAATGGGGTAAAGAGTGGACTCCAGGCCACGTATCTTCATTTGGTGTTCCAAGTACCTGTACACAAAAAAATTTAAAAAACACATTGCTTTAATGGAAAAGACTTAACAAGTCATAGCACTGTAGAAAGCACAATCTAAATATCAAATAGGCTTCTTAATTGGGGGATGGAGAAGAGGAAGAAGGTACAAAAGGTTAAATGATTACAACAGTTCCAAGGTACCAGTGGAGTCAGTAAAGCAGATGGGAGTGCTATGGTTCCTGTCACACTGCCTATTTAACCAATGGATGTTAAAGCTACTTTCCATTGACAAGTATCAAGCTATCTGAGAGCACTGGTGTTACAGAGGCTAGATTATTTAGCTCAGAAATAACTTCAATCCCTAGAAACTTAAATAAGATAAACAGATAACAAATAAATGCTAGGATAGAAGATTTACACAGATGGTAAAGAGGATGATCAAGAGTGTGGCATGAACAAGAATGCACAGCAAAGAGTTGTTATTTAAAGTGGCTGCAGTATACATAAAAATAGTAAATTCTTTGGAGAGACAGATTTTATTGACTTGCGCATTATGTTTTGTTTCTATTCACTTCAACTATCCTCCTTCTTGTAATGTATGTCAGGCCAACTTACAGCAGCAAAGTATTTACACTTCTCACATGCATCTTATAGTCTCTGCACACATGAAAAGTTCACTCTCCATGTCTTGGCACAAATAGCAGTCAAATTGAGGGGACTGCTATTTAAGTAGTTCTCCGAAACCTCATTTTGTAACACATAACTGTCAAGACTTGCTTTAAGTAAAGTCAAGAGGAACATTTAAATTAACAGCTCTAGAAATACATTTCCGAATGAACTGTGAAATTTGGTATTTCCCTAGTAGGATCTTTCTTTTCAAAAATTTGCACTCAATTTCTAACATGAATGACAATGCTAGAGACTCTTTTGAATATATGTTATAAGCTCAGGCCCTGGAATAAAAGGTTGATATTCTAAAGTGAAAGTAATTCACATTAGTCTGGTGCATGTTTTGCATTGTCACCAATGTAGAAAAGCCCCTCCCAGCCCTGCCCCTATCTGCACTGCAGATCATCTGAATAAATCTTTTGGACCTGCATATCTTGAGTCCCTGTGACATTCTGTGGTCAATTACATTACCATGAAGCAAGCCCAAAGTTAGCCTGAAAATCTTTAGTCCAAAAAATGTGAAAAACAACATCTACTCCAAACCATTTGGAACTGAACAGATTTATTTTAATTGTGTCTGCTTCAAAATACATACAAATTAGGAGCATTAAAGGGAGGACACCACTCTAGAATGTTTGTTTCATTTCTTACGCTATGAAAACATTTGTTAATGTTGATAAATTCAAGTTGAAAAAAAATCTTAGAAGCAAGACTGGCAAGGTAAAACAAAACATTTTTCTTCAACTCTGACAGAAATATACTTAATTAAATTTAGAAATAAGCTTAAAAACTTGAGGCAAAAGTAAGTGACCTCTAAAATAGATACAATTTTTACCTACGAGGTGTGCTTTATGAGTCTAAGGCCTCAAATTTGTTTAGCAGTTTGCAATATGTTACAATGTGTTTCTAATCTAAGAATATTAATACAAAGATATTTTTCTCCACAATCAAATACAATAGGCAAACAGTCCAACTTGGATGTAGTACGATCAGTAGGAGGTGAAAACAGAGCATCAAAGCTGACAAAGGTGACAGTATCAGTGCAACTACAGAGTATACATTCACATAGTTATTTCGATGTGCAAATTTACTGATTTTATTTGTAAATATTGTTTGTAGCACATTGCTTCCAGTCCTTGTGACATGTCTTAATTGGCACTTGAATAAGATAAACCTGGCCCTGCAACCCCGATTCATCACAACACCCGTGTTCACCTCATTATTGCTATTAGAGAGAGCACAATTCTGTCATTAAACATTGAGGAAGTTAGGAGACACCTAGTTAGGAGACTAGGTCACAAAATCAATTTGCAAATAACTTCCGCTTACCTTCTGCATTAATCAAGCTCCTGGTGCCAAGCACCTCCCAGACCAGGAGAGGGAGCCCGTGGATCAAAAACAGAGATTCTTGCATCAATTTAAATTTAGAAATAAGGTTCTTAACTCTGCAACTCTTCTTAGAATCAAAGGAATATTCTCTTATTAAATAAGATATATTAGTTATAAATATATTTTTTTTCTGAATATTAGGATCTGCCTTGTTTTGCAGCTTGCAAGAGAGAATTAAGGCACCAACATGGAAAAGGGAAGTGGAGAGAAAGGGAGAACCCAACAATCTTCAGATTTTACTGGAATACACTGTCACTTAGCAGTGAAGACTGATTACCCAGACCCAGACAACAGCTGAACACCAGGAGCTGTTATTTTACAGGTGACCTCCTAGCCCCGACTTTCATGGTCCACCACTTCTCATCCCAAGCATGCCACCTGGAGTTCTGCCTCCTCTACATTTTAACACTTTTTCTTTCCATTTCATGTTCCAAAACCATAAAAACAATCACTGCTGTCATGGCAATTAAGACCCAGCTTAATACTGGAAATAAACTTTTATTTAGCATTGAGAATTATTTGAAAAAATAAGACTAAATTGTTTGCTTTCTCTACTAATAATTTTGCCTCTCTGCGAGGTAAGCTGAATAGCTTGCATGGTTTAATAACCTATTTTCTTTAAATTGGATTACTAACACAAGACTAATCCACAGTTCTCAAATTTGGAATGGATTTCATGTTTTCCAGGGACCAGGGTGGTAATGGTTTCTGCAAAGAAAACTCCAAAATCTGCTGGGGTTGCGCTGCTCCACACTGCAGACAACACTCTGGGCTCTTTTATTCTCTGACAAGGGAGATAAAATTATGTTATCATTTGAAACTTGCCATTAAAAACTGGGATCAGATTCTAATTTCATTTGTAAGGTGACAAGTCAATTTATATAAAGATAACAGATTTTAGATACATCAGGGTACTGAGGGTCAAATACCTATACTGCCAGTTGATATCATTAGAGTTTGGAAGAAAGCTATAAAAAGAGAACCCACTGTTCAAATCTCCTTACACAAGCAAGATATAGAAAGATTTCCTAGGAAATGCAACAAAAATCCATCAAGAGCTCCTACATTGCCTTAGTTTTTTAATAAAAGAAAAAGTTTTGGGGTTAGCATTTTGGGGTTAGCATCCGGTTTTGCAGACTCACCATTCCCTGGTGTACAAGGGAATAATTAGTTTACAGTGAGCTTTGCACCACTCTACCAACACAATTAGTCATGTTGTCCTGTATTCTGCTTCAAATGCAAAAACATCCCACGTTACTGCCATGTATTAGATGAGCAGCAGCGCACATCTTTCCTACCAGCTCTTTCCCAATTGCTGGCATAATTAATAAAGAAAAGCATTTCCCTTTACATGACAAGTTTTGAATATACAAAGCTGCATATTACTGATATAACACTTTAACCCTTGTTAGAGCTGATGATCCTCAAGAAAGGCGACGGTTTGGACTTCAACAAGACAAAGACCCTGCAGCCTGTGGTATTATTCAGAGCAGAATGAAAGACAAGACCAGAATGCAAATGAGCTGCCTTTCCTTTGACAAGAGTTACGGAAATCAGACTAAGTACTATGCAGAATTTAAATTTTTTTAATGTTAGGTCAACTTTATGAATAAACAAAGTTTAGTTTAAAAAAAGTGTCAGGAGAATGTATTTTTTTCCTTTAAAAAAGAGAGGGGTTTGTTGAAAAATGCCCTGGAATTTTAAATGGGAAAAGTTACAAGCTGGATGTAAATTTTTTCTTATTTTATTTTTCCTTTTAAGGATGTTCAAGACTTCTTTTCCAGTTGTCTTGTTTGTTGGATAAAACATATTGCATTTAGTGAATCCTTGCCTGTGCTGTACCATGAAAGACTACAGCTGTTTGAGGAACTGAACTTAATCAAAAGGAAGAGAATAAGCATTGCAGACCTATTTCCAAATCAGCAATCTCTTTCTGTTGAGAGAGATTTGGAAGTTTCAGATGTTTGGTTTTTCAACAAAAATCTGCTCTATTCTTCCAAAACGTATATATTTAATGAAGTTTTCAACTTAGTCAAAAACCTAGGTGTCCTTTTCATTAGAGGAAAGTATATTACTGCTTTAGATTTGGCTCTTCAGAAGCAGTCTGAGTTCCACGGTTTTTCTACAGCAGCTCCATCATTCTCAGAGCCACCTCTGAACATGGAATTTCTGCTCTGGAAGATGGGAAGCTTATGTGATCTTCCCTCTCACAGTCTGTCCTGATGCTAAGCCACTTGTCCAGATGATCCACCTACAGCCACATTCCCCTCCCAAGGAGTAGAGTCAGGTAGATCTGAACCACATCTTTCATAATCTGGGAAAGTTCTGTATTACGACCTGATAATGTCAGCAAGCACAAAGTACATGTAGCAGTGAAGACCAAAGGATGAACTTCATCCTTCAACTTAGCATTGTTTTAGTATAACAGGTTAGAAAAAAAATTCAGCAACTATTTGTGTATCACGGCTGGTGACTCACGAGTCTGCTGACTGACACCTGCAGTGAGGCTTCCTCCGACTCTCTGCTGGGCACAATGGTGACAGCCGAGTGGCAAGTTTAATATCCAAAAGATAGAGTCAGAAATGGAATCACCTCAATACCAGTAATTTCTTTCATTTCTTCACATCAGGAGTTTAGAGGTTTGCTTTCGCAGTTCAGTTTCCATAAGGGCCCGTAAATCTATTAATTAGTGTTATGCATTTACAGGTTTGTTAGATTGGGGCTGAGCACATTTTACCCTTGGGCATGTTGTGGAAGTTCCAGGGTTCAGAGCTGCAGTGAAAAAGTCACCTCATATCACTAAAGAAACAACGTCTATCAGCTAAGATGGCAACAATATATTTATTTGGACTCATGAAAAGTAAAGACCACATGCCTATTCATTGTCCTTGAGATTTAGAATATTGAAGCCTTACTTCATTAAATGAATGGCAAAAATTATATATAGCTCCTAAACCAGGAATCTATGCCAATTCAAACTTAAAGCAACTGAAGTAAGATTGTGTAATCTAGGCAGTCTCTTCCCATGTGGAAAGCAATAAAGGCCTTGTTCAGAACCTGAAAACCATATTTTAGTAAAAATTATTTTTCTTACAAAGCAAAATTTCTGTGTTTTTTTTCAGTCAGATGTCATCAAAATATCCCTTCATTATTCCCACACTGGTAAGAAATGAAATACCAGTGAAATAGATTAAGCATACAGAAAATGTAATGCAACAGATTAAGCATACAGAACACATGTATGATTCCTCTTCAGAACAAAAGTGTTAAACAAGAACACATAATTCTTTACAGACAAAATAAGACTTTAAATTCTTATTCAAACAGGTGGTAATTTTTTTTGCTTCCTTATGTATAAATGCTACCAAAGTCATGAAAAAATCCTTGCAATGATGATACATGGCAAAAAGAAAAAGAAATTTAACAGCCATCATTTTATAAAGACAATGGTAATGTGCAAAAGACTATTTTTAATGTGATCTGCTTTCATTCACAAAATTAAATCAGAATTATGGCTTTAGGAGCAAACAAGGCTGGTTAGAAAAAAAAGTGATCAGAGTATTTCTTTTGCAAGTTATTCGGTGAATGACCTAAGCATGGTCTTAACCAAAGAAAAGAATTAAGGAAGGTATTAAATTCTTTTGAGAGCCTTATGAAATTCCTGCTACACAGATGATGAGGCTGGGACAAAACAGCAACACAAAAGAGAGAAGGCACTTCCTCACCAACCCCATAAACTTGTTCTTGCTGTACAGAAAATGATGCTGTTTTGTGAAAATGGAAGTTATTGGAGCTTATTCTTTAAGGTGATAAAAGAAGCAGCGAGAGTAGATGAGGCTCAACAAAAGCCCAACTCAGGCATCAAGCAGAATATCATCATTCCATTATATGTGGGTAATAGAACCACTTTCTTTGAGCACAAGAAGTGATTTATGATCAAGCTGTTTTCTAAAACCTTGAGGTAATGTGCCAGAATGGATGAAGGAAGCAGAAAATTCCTACAAAATTTTAATAACACATATTCATTAAAAAAAAAAATCAAGCTCAACTAATATTTGTGCTTTAGCTCTGTCAAGGATGAAAAATGAGGTAGTTGAAACAGTAGAGGGCCCAACTATTCTTAACTTCCTTTCCCCATAGAGGCAAAATACAATGAAGTCTTGCCAGGAAACCTTTTTTATATGAGATTTTTTCCAACCTTACTTTCTGTATATAAACAATATTTTAGTAGCTGTCTGCATTGCAAAGTTAAATTTATCCCAACACTGTTTCCATACCATTTGCAGCACAAGTAAACTCATGATTCTCTGCATACCCATGGAAACCACAGCTACCTTTTTGAGGGACCCTGGCAGAGACACCACTGCAGCTGTGCCAGCATGAGAAAGACAAGGGGGACTGGAGACTGCCCAAACAAGCCTGTCCGCCCTCACAGAGCCCACTCTGCCCACTCGCTCTGCACGGGCTGGGAGCGACAGCTGGGAGGGGGAGGAGGAGGAGGAACTGAGCAGGCGCCACCGCAGACACGGCACTGCAGAGCATCAGGACAAGATTAAATTAAATCCCCAGCCCTACAACAACGCACCATGGGGGTTTGACAAGCCAGTGTCCTTAAATGCTCAGTCAGGGAAGAGTTTTGTTTATTCCAAAAAGTACCTACTAAATATTTACTACACTTTGACAGGGCTCTTTCTGTGATTTGATGAAATGACTTTTAGAAACTGATTCTGCCCATTATCCATTATCCAAACTGAACTGGAATAAGTGCAAAATTAGAGTATTTCATTTAAACTTCACAAGGAGAAATAAGCAAGTGTGAAACTACTCGTGGAGGGCTGTGACATCCTCTTCCTACAGGGAGTCAGCACATTTCATCATAAGGCCCTGTTTTAGTAACTTACAACATTCATAAAGTTCACATGGTGGAAGAAACTGTTTTTTTGGGGTTTTTTTTAGTGATTCTTACTAAAAAGTTTATTTGAATGAGTCAAATGCTAAAAAGAAACCTATGAAAAAGGATTTGGCAAACTTATTTTGGAAACAGAGGGGCCTAGGTGTAGAGACATAATCTCCAATTAGCAGCAAAAGGGGAAAAAGGAAACTCCTGACAGAGACTGCACTTTCCCTCAAACCAGTGCAACCATGCAGCAGTATTGACAAATCAAAAACTAGTTAAACAGTGCTGTATATAGTAAAAGGAGACTGTTTAGCTCCAAAGTGGAAAGATAGCTCCTCTGTGAGGGATGCTCCGTGCTGAACTGCTAAAAGCAGAACAGAGAATCTGTCCTTTCAGCTTTCCCAGCCATCTCTGCTCAGGAGTCTCCTTCCATCAGCAAAGATCCCATAATCAGAATTTAAAAAATTCTGACATTAAACTAGACTTAGTGTCTCTAGTATCTGCTTTGGAGCTGCAGAAATTATGAAGGACCTCAACGGGATGAAACTGATCGTTAGTAAGAAGAGAAAGGAATTTGAAAGCTTTTGTAGAACTCAAAGCTGTGGATCAGGAAAAGACTGGGAAGAAAATTCATGTAGAAGACTAAAGCTGACCTCAAGAGATTTTTCTCCCCTTCCTCCAAGGAGAAAAGTTTGGTCTTCTGGCACTGACAGAGCTTGTGAGCTCTCAAGTAAGGTTACAGAGAGGGAATGGTTTCACTAAGGAAGAGATTGGTGTGAATACATGTGAAGAAGCAGCTGCTGCTGCTAGCTGTGCTGGAAGGTCTCTTCCTTACTGTCTGGGAACAAACAGAATGGTTTTCTTTACTGCAGACAGCAATTTTCTGCCAGAAGGACCCCATGGCTCACAAGTCATGCTTGTTTACACATTCTTTAAAATCTACTCTGATTTACTCTGTACACATAGGTATATACTCTGTATTTCACATTTCCTATTCTGTCTAGGTTGCAAAACCTTTGGAATAACCCACCCAGACAGTCCTCTCCTAAACATGCTCTTTAAAGATTTATTTCTAATTTTTTACTGACATTTTTCTTTAAACTGAAAAAGGGGAATAAAAATAAAAGCCAAAACCCTGTGGGAGGCTCTTACAGAATGCACTTCCAGAAGCCCTGCTGTGCTGGCGCAGCAGCTGGCTCATTTGAATTCCAGGTATGCTCCACACAGGATCTTTTTGGAAATGCTGGCTTATCAGAAAAGCAATGCTCTCTTTGGATCATAAAGCTGGCTTTATGGTCTTTTTGAAGACCATAAAACTGGCTCAGTTAACACACATGAATTCCTACCTAGTGTTGCAGTGTCCAATCTCATTGGCACAGGCCAAGCTACATGACTGCATCAGGATACTTAAGGGCTTAAAGCTGCCATTCAGCTGGAAAGCTTATTTAAATAATTAACAGACAAATATGCATATTCCTATGAATCATCATAAAAATAGCAAGCAAAACATTTTTATTTAAAATACAATAATGTTTCTTCGCTATGGTGTCATTTAACTGCAATTGTTCAAACAAACCAGAACATTTGGGATCACATCCATTCCCCACAGGGATTGTCACTGCACCAGGACCTGACCCACTGGTTTTCACAGAAACCAATCCTCGTTTCCCCAGAACAAACCTCCACTCTGAAGCAGTGAATGCACACTGCACTTCTCTGATACTGGAAACATTTTGTCTCTGGCCTGATTCCCAGTCCCAACACATCGGAGGAACGATTGTGCCTCGTTATGACACACCAGGACTTGCCACTCCTCACGTCCAAGGAACAGCACATGCACGGCACAACAGAAGTTCATGACACGTGCTGCTTATGGGATAGAAATACACTTGGAGAGGAAAGCTGTTGTGCTAAGGCAGATAGAATACTAAAGCTGGGCTGACTGAGATGCCTGACCTCACTGTCTGGGCAAAAAAAAAAAAAAAAAAAAAAAAAAAAAAAAAAAAAAAAAAATTATAATTAATCTTNGCCATGTGGCCACGAAATAAAATCTGCTGAAAATAGCAACAAAACGAGACCTCTTGATTTCTTCGACGTATTAAGCTGTTCCCAGAAGGGGTGCAGAACCGCACCGCAACAAATTCTTTTTCTCACCTAAAAAAACAAGGGAGGTTACATACACTGAGACCTATATATGAAGCCTGGTGCTCAGCATCACAGAACAGGATGACAGTAGAATCTGATCAGATCATCCAGAAGTTTGCCAGCTCCTTATTTTGCCAGTTAAGGTCTTGATCTTGTAATAATCTCAATTTTGAATAGATTTGTGCAGCCACATGGAGCTCAGTGATGCAGTGGGTATTTTGGAAAGTTTTTTTAAGCAATAGTCTGCAGAAAATGAAGGCAGCCATTCATACTGCCATTTGAAGAATGTGCAGGTTCAGGTGTTACAATGTTTCTGAAACAGTGAGGACATTAATAATGAGCTCCAGTTGTGATGGGTATATCTGGTGGATAAGGGTACTCTTCTTGGATGTCTAAATATCCAGCTGATTCCTATACTGAACGTTATCAGAATTCCAAATCAAATCACTTTTAAAAATGTCTAACCTTATCACTTAAAATCCTTTTCAAGTGATACAGTTCGAAGTGTGCCTCCTGCAACAAAACACAGCATGACGCTTGCTATATTCACTCCAAACAGCAGTATTTTGCTGCTACAAAGGAGAAGAGTTTTATGCTATCCTTCTGAATCACAGGCACAGAACAAGCAAGCAGAATGAAAAATGGAAGTACAGAAATATTTTTTTCCTAAAAATGGGAGAAATGTCAGCTTACATCTGATGGAGAGAGAGTGGCTATAAAAGCAGCCGAGACATTTCAAGTGGCGTCAGTGCAGAATCCCAAGGAGTTACGCATTCTCATCCAGAGGATGGTAAGATCTATGGTAAGACTGGCTGAACAGAACCTGTATCCTCCACTGCAGCATAGTGAGCTAGCACACCTCACTCAGAGCACTTTGGACATCTCCAGTGAATTCTTTGCTGAAACATCTACCCATTTTCCTGACACTTTCTTTACCTATTTCCTTGGAAATCCATTAAGAGGAAGGGGTTCATTGCCCTGACACACATGAGGTACATGCCCAAACATTGAGATCAGAAGTGGGTTTTGAAAGAGTACAGAATGCTGAAATGATAAAATTTTCAAAAACTGGAAACTGATTTAAACATTTATTGCTCATTTAGCAGTTGTGGCCTCAACAAGCAGATGGCAGATAGCCTAAGACTTCATTTTGCTTATTTAAGTGAAGGTGAAAGCTGGTGTTTCTCAACTGGGAGAGGCAGCAGCACTCCCAGCTTCAGTGAACCCTCTTGTTTGTTTTGACATTGGCGCACTCGGTAACTTTGTCTGTGACTTCTGAGCTATCAAAAGCAGCGTGCAGGAGGCATTAGGGAGTAGTCATCTCCTGTCTCCAATTAAACTTTAAGCCATCTGCAGGGCAGCTGCAGTGGCAGCTCCTGCTCTTGGCAGCATTACTTTTGGGCAAAAGGGAACTACTTCCCAGGAGCTGCTAGAACTGATCCTGTCTACTCACTGGAGAAGGGAGCTCAGAGGACTGGGCAGCATTTGGAGAACATACTGCCTACAGCTCCAAAATTAATTGAAGTGGCTTGCACTGAAATAATTAGTGATGAATTGTGAGTGAATGACAGCAAATTCTCAAAATATTGGAGCTACCTGTATATCATGCTCCAATCTTTTCACAAAAAGAGAATAAAAACAATCCAGAGCAGGAAATGGATAATGAAATAAATAGGATACACACATAAAAAGAAAAAAAAATTTGCACAGATAATGACAATGAGTTTCAGTACCAATTGTACTCAATAATGAGAGAGAGGAAGGGAAAGACTGGAGTTACAATTTCTTATCCTCCATCCCCAATACATTAAGGTCTACAGAAATGCATGGCCTGAAATATTGATGACACAAAGGCTGAAAAATGATGTGGCATCAGATACAAGAACAGTAAAATGCCAACTTTAACTCTTTAACATGAGCAACTCTGCTATTACAAGGTGTTTCAGAGGTAAATTTTAAAGATCTCACTGAAATAGAAGAAACAATCAACTAAGCAAGTTAACAGAGAAGAAAACCAACCTCTCGTCACTATAGGCACAGCTGATCTCTTGGACTATGTGAGGAATGCAGATGAGCAGAACAATGTTATCATTAAGCTAGTTAAAAGGCCACAAAAGCAACAAAACCATGAGAACATTAGCAAGAATAAGATAATATAAAGCAGAACTGGTAGGAAGCTGCACTGAAAGTACATTTTACTGAAAGTAAATGAAGCCCAGCGAAGAGATGACTGTTAACAAACAAGTGTTTCAGTAACCTTAGTTTTCAGCTACATTCACTGGTCTGAATTTTTTTTTTATGGAATAGAGTATTGCAGAGTTTTCATTAAAAGACCAATTAAACAAACAAAAGATGATTTTTCCTGGCTACAGTTTGAACTACTTTGAACTGCTGAGCAGCTGATAAAGTGATATGATGCAGTGAGGTAAGCAGGACCTCATCCCCACCCCTTCCTTTCCAAGAGGAAGGAGCAATACTAACACACTATGACGAGCTGGCTCAGCAGCATAGCAGTGTCATTAACCAAATATCTCAGTCATCAGACCAGAGCAGATTATACCAAAATGCACAGGATCTCCAACATCCAAATTATTAAGGCCTCTTTTTAAGTAATTAGGGCAATATGTTTTATGGATGGACACCAAGATGAGACATGAAGGATACCTAAAGGATTGATAAAATCCTTGGCTGCTTTACCTCTGATTTTCATGAAGGGTCAGTTCAGTGATACAAAATTTCTGTATTTTTGTTTCTTGTATAAGAAAAGCACAATTACCAGCTATTGTAAAACAATCACATTCAGGATACAAAGGTTAAAAATGCAAATATAATATGTTCTAAGATGAAAATGAGTTATAATTCAAATAACACAGTTTTGAAAAAGAGAAGTAAATTTAGAATATTTTAAAGTAACTGTGAAAGGAAGCAAGCAGACATTATTCTAAAGTAATAAATCCCTCTGTATGATATAATAAAGTTTAATCCAATTGAAAGCTTACAAGGTCAGCTGATTTCTCACCTATCAAAAGATACAGAAATCCAACTGTAATCTTCCAGTGCTCTAAGTAGATGCTAAAAATTTTCTTTTATTTGTCCTCATCAGGGTAATCATATTTCTGTGAGAATGTACCTACTGCACCACACTACAGTCTCTGTTAAGAGTTTACCTTATGCTGTTCTGCTCCATCACCGACAGGTTTGAGAGTTTGCACTGTAGCCATTTGGGTCCTATTCTTCCCTGAAAAAGCACTGTGAAGAATCCTCGCTATGGTCTCACAAAATATATTATTAGCTTTCAGTGATGTGCTTGGAAACAGACCCCAGTTGCCAGAAATACTGCTACACAGTGATATACGTGCACACTCCAAAGACAAACAGCAAACACGGGACATTTTTCTTCCTGCAACTGACAGCTGGAGAATCCCATTCTGCTTTAGCCTCCAAGTTATTTTAAATGGAGCTTTCAGAAGACTGGGGAAGGAAGAACCAAAGCACAAGAATAAAACATAACACTGCATACCTCAGAACCTGCTCGGTTTATTTCACACTCAGACAGTTGAGAATACCTACTGCGTAAGATCCTAGTCAGGTAACTCTCCTGCTCTCAATATCTTATGAGGCTTTTTTTTTACATTTTCTTATATAGCAGA
>WEIT01039793.1:0-22887 GCA_013389985.1 Dryoscopus gambensis
AAAAAACAATCTATAATAACAACATTCTTCCATGTGATTTTGAAAACAACTGAGGACAGTTTCTTTGAGAGAACTAGAAAGAACTTGATGCAGACATCTTATGTAGATGGTGGCTATTCCCTTCTATGCACATAAAAGCTCAGGAAGAGGAGAGAGAAACAGGAATTTTTGTCACTGGAAGTCAACTGTCTCATCTGTAAAGGCTTTACTTCAGTGTGTCAGAGACATCAAGTTATTAAAGGTACCTAAACTTGCATTAGTTTGTTTGGTCTTACCCGCTTCTGGCTGCACCGTACAATCAGGAAGGTCTCAATACTGTGCTCTTTCAGATAAGCGTTGCGCTCCCCTCCAAAGCCCAGCTCCACCTCGTAGTCTCCATTGAGATAGTTCAGGGTTGCTTTTGTTATGTGGATGCGCCTTGAATGAGACGAAAGACAAGAAAGTTCTGTAGACTCTGAAAAGTTATCACCTAAAAGGCCAGGTTCTGTCAGAGATGGGCTTCATGTACTGGAACAAACAAGCAATAAACCTCAATTGACTTAGCCATGCTACTACTCTTACACATTTAGTATGGGAGTTTCATGGATAAACACAACAGCTTTGATGAAGCAACTTACCCAGCTTTGCCTCCTGCTTCCATGTGGTTGGCTAATGTAACATCATTGGACCACACATCAAACTGCCACTTCCTAAGGCCCAAGACCCCGCAGTGAACTCTCCCACTGTGGATTCCGACCCTCATGTTGACATTCACGCCCGTAACCTCACGGACTAGTCTGAAAAGAGACATGGGGGAGAAGTGAAATTACTAACAACTGAATGGTTGCAGTCAGCAGCACAAACTGGCATCCAGAACACAAAAACCCATAATGATCCATAAATTATTCACACATACACACAGTGCTGCTCATCCACATCAACAGGACAACAGAACAAACTTGGAGGAGCTGTACTGCTCTTGGATGGCCAGGCTGGCCAAGAAGAGCACTAATTGGAACAGGGAGCTCTTGGAGTAAATCCATGTACACTGAACTCAGGATCAAGTTGGGAACACATAAAAAAATTATCTCTGGGGCAGTAAAAGGATTAAAGTGCTGGTCTCTGATTTCCATACCAAAGCTGGACATGATCTGCCAGCACTCGGCCTCATTAAGAGTAATAGCATGATGCAAAGAGAAAAATGAAATTGTTTCAGAGATCTGATTTGTCTGTATGGCATCAAGCATCAACTCTTCCACAGATGAAATATGATATGTGTGTGAAATACCTCACGGAAGCTGGAAAGCTTTAACGGGCCTTACAGCAGCAAAACCAGAGAACCACATCTATTGCAGTCACTCTAAACAGACAGCTACAAATACTCAAGTTCTGGTTGTAATGAGGTTTTGGATGCTCTGCTTACTCCCAAAAAGACTGCTGGAATACTTTGTGGGTTTTGCCCTTTTAGGGCAAAAGTTAACTTCAATAGCTGTTCACATGAAAAATATATTTAGGAGTGTGGGTAGGGGAAAGTCTTGATGAGGCCTTCAGAACAACTCTGCTTCTCGTTATTGCTGATCACATCATTCCCAGAATGTCCATGTTTCACAGGCAAATTCACCTACATCACATACCACTATCCCTTCCTTTGAGAAGTAAGTTCCTTGCAGCAAGAAGGTACTTTATAACTACCAGATTTCCATCTCTTCAAATTTTCAGGTTCATCCAGTCCTTTCTAGTTAACATCATCTCCATAGGTAAGTCCTCCCAACACCCTAACATCAACACAGTTCTAATAGTTATGCTTTAATTATTAATGAAATTGCATGATTAAAGATAGACCAGTTCCGGACTCCAGTTCACTCCTAACAGTGCAATATGTCCCTTAAAAAACAGTGTCCAAGATGACTTCTTGTTGAAACAGCTTCTGTCTTCCTTGAGTTCCTTTCTCTTTATGATCCATATCTTATGTTTCACTACCTACTCATTGAAGTGACATTCATTATTTTTATTAACAAGCAACAGAGATTCTCTAGCCGGTAAAGGAAGCTGATATTGGTAAGGTGTTACAGGCTTATGAGCTGAAAGAGCTCCAACCACAACAATCGGGAAAGGAACAGGAACTGGAGTAATAAAAATGTAGCACCCATAAACCTGACAGGAACAACACAGCTGCAGTTCCTCCCTCTACCAGGGCTACGATTCCTCCTGCACCCCCTGCCAAGCCATGTTACTGACACAAGACCAGGGAACTTTTCTCAGTAGAGTCATTGATAAGAAGGTGACTTTGTCCAGACTTTTCAGCAAACAAATAAGTTTGGTTATTCTTTATAGACAAATGAAATATCCTTTGTTACCTTCCTTTTTTTTTTTTCCCCAGCTCATTTATACCAGCAGTACAGTGAATACAATTTTCTTGAAATCTTTTCTATTTGGGGTAACACTCCCTGCTGTTATTAGACACAGATGAAATCAGCCTATGGGCAGGGCCCAGTGTTGGTGAAGCCTGCAATCAAATGTTCAGTAGTTATTTGTTACCTGCAATCAAGTGTTCAGTAGCTATTGGTTACCTTAATTGTGAAACCTCTTATCTTGATCCTTAGGGGAGGAGGGGGGAAGAGGGAGAGCAGGGGTAGTGAGAACAGAGTCACCTTCCAGGCTTATTAAGAGATAAGATTGTTAAATGCATTCATTATACAGCGAGTGGGAAACAAGTTTTAAAATCTGCTGAAGAGCTATTTGTAAACAGTCACTGAGTGCACTTCAGCTCTGTGTTTATTCCAAGTAAGGTGGGTTGCAGTTAATCAGTGAAGTCTAGACATCCTGGTGTTATCCAGCCTTGTGGGGGATTACACAGCAACACGTGAAGATCTCTGGACTTCATCAGGCCAACTACTGGGCAATGAACCCAGTATTCTGTTTGTAGGGCTAGTGGCTAAGGATTGCTGCTTCTCATGTTTGACAAGACCCTTTGTTCCCTGCTACTTAATTGTACTTCAAGTGGAAGAAATAGCTGGAAACTAGTTACTTACCATTCTTTTTGTTTTGCACATTCATACAAACCCCAAAAGGAGACTGGTGCAAAGAAATGGAGTTTAAAACCAGGAAAGGAAAGGTAGAAATTCCTGACAGTGTATACTGTATACAAAGCAAGGGACTGCTGTTGCATACTGTGCTTTGAATGGGGCTTCTTGGGTGAAAACACTGCTTTTCACCCTATGTATTTATGTTATGAAAATGAGGTTGAAAACTCTGGGGGGGTACTGATGTCCTTGCAGAAATTCAAATGGTTAAGGATGTACTGTACCACGCACAGTAAATAGGTAGCTGTAGATTTTATCAAGCTGAAGTGGAAACTCCATCAATTTACTGTATGGAACAAGAGGAGAACTGCCTAGAGACCTTCTTCTTCTCGGTTGGTGCCACTAATACTTCAGAAGATGCTTTCAGAAAATAAAAAAACAGAAGAGAAGGGAAAGAGCAGGAGAGCCTGTGCAGCAGGGATGGTGTAGGTATCAAGGTCAGCTCAGTTACCATCCAAAACAGACTGAACTTTGTGCCTAAACTTGCATACACTCAAGATGACCAAATAAATCTTCCTTCCCTGAATTCTGAAAGAATTGGCCTGTGAAAGCCCATGTACAGTGCAAACAATATTCAACACTGTCTGTAATCCTCCAAGTAATAAAACTAGATACAGGTCTCCTATTGGTTACTCTCTAAAGACAGGAAGGGTCTGGACTAACATAATTGCTAGTCTGACCTCAAGAGCGGGTAAAGCATCACCGAACGTTAAAAAAAAAAAAAAAGAGATGGGGAAGTAAATAGAAATAAAGGAAAAAGACCATGAATCTGTCCCACTCTGTGCCAGACCAACTTCATGCTTTTTTTCAGTAATTAATTTAACTAAAGTGAGAAAGCCTTGAATCTGACCCTTTTGGCATAGGGACACATAGAGAAGGATTTGTTAAACTAGACAAGATAGGTCTTAGCAGAGCAATTTTAAGGTGAGGAAAAAACTGATTTAAAGATACAGAAATGAATAGTGACTGACATTTAACAAAGTTATTATTAATCCTCTGAATTCACAATTCTGTAATTCACTGGAATCCTCCTTTGGGAACGAGACTTCCAGTAATTATAGTAACCTTTGCCTTTCTCATCAAGAGACTGAGCTCTGATATCCACATGGCTGTACAGATGGTTTCTGCCATCAAACCTTTACACCATTTTGTTTTCTTGTTCCAGCTGGTTTCCCTTTTTGCTGGCCAGAGTTCTCTGGTTTTGTTACCTTGCTCCTAATGTAAAGAAGATCTAACAGAAAAGAAAATCTACTTGCATTTGTTCCTAGCTTCTCTATGGGGAATATGGTACTCACGAGATGGCCTCTATCATATCCATTCCCATTTCAACACAGCAGTGTGCATGGTCAGCTCTTGCTTCTGGCAACCCAGACACACAGTAATAGCAATCACCCAGGATCTTGATCCTTAAACAGTGGTTCTCCTAAAAAAAATAAGAATAATAAAGGAGAAAGAAGTACTCAGCTTAGATTCATGCTTGCAATAGCTTGCCTTTTAGGGCAGTGAATATTTAAGAAATCCAGTGAACCAGTACAGTATGTCATTCTTGTAACAGGAGAATAAAAACAAGAGGAAACAAAATTATAATAGAACACTTACAGCTGCAAGCTTATCGAATCTGGCAAAGAGCTCGTTCAGCGTCATGACCAGCTCCTGAGCAGTGCACTGGGAGGCCAGGCTTGTGAAACCCTCTATGTCTGCAAAGAGGATGCTTGGGAAAAGAAAGGAGAAAAAAAAAGCACATTACAAAATTTATTGTTGATATTTGTGTAGGCGTAAATTCCAAGGCAGAAGTCCGGGAGGGGGAGGCATGTAGGGGTGTCCCAGCCCTATGGCAACAAGGAGATGAGCAACCTTAATGGCACCTTACGATGCAGCCCCTATCACACCTGCAGCGCCCAAGAGCTCCTCTCAGTAAGGCTGCAAGCACAAAATGACCAATGTGCTGCCAAATGACAACTGCAACTTGCCAGCTGAGGCCAACCATGGCACAGGGATATTACATCACTCGTCCACCCAGGATGGACTGGGAAAGCCCCGTGAGAGCAGCTTGGACTGTTTTGAAAGTACAATTATTTGAATCACAAGTATTATTAATGACCCTTTGATTTCAGTGAATCAATATTAATGTTGTACTGCAAGGACAACAGTGGGTTGTGGGGGATTTTTTTAACTGCATGAAGATTCAGTCTCATTGATAATTACAACATGGAAAATACTGACTTGCAATCAAATCCAGCCATTATGGCAAATTTAAAACTATTCAGTAAAACAAGCAGCAGACTACATCTATATAGATCTAAGATAAAATGTATACATGCACACACATTCATATACATAGAAAATTCATAAGCTCTACTTGTATATTGGAACATTTATCCAGTGGTTGATTTGTTCTTTGAAGTTGATTATTGCCATCAAGCTGTACTTGGAAAAGAAATTAAATGCCTAAATAACAACCACTTTGGAATTTGGAATTGTTTCTTCTTTGTAAAATAAAACTCTAACATGTTTTAGGCAAATTGCAGAGGTATGTTTTCAGTTGGAATACCCTGCAATGTCTTCAGTCAGAAAGCAAAACCAACAAAAATATTTTCACAAGCATTTTTTGCAAAAATCATGAAGCACATTTCAATTCTGGCATGCTTTTCATATTTTCCTTCTACATTTCAACTCCAATAAATCACCAATCAAACATATTGCATTAAATACTTCTTTGTTAGTCAGACTGATGCTAAAATGTACAAGAAAAAACAAGACAAGAATGCAGGGATGTCTGAATCAAAATATACTTTGCCATTTTTAAACACTTGAGAAAGCACACAAAAATAAATCAAGATTCCACATATTTACAAATAAAAGTAAACCTCCTGAAGAAACACACTTGACATCAAATGAAAGCTTAGACAAGTCTGTACTGCTCATAAGCAATTTGAGTATGTGCTAATACATAATGTGCAAATGGGAAATGTCTCCAGTTCTTGTGGCAGCAACAAAACGTGTCGTGTTGCAAGCACGTTCCTCTTCCAGCATGGGGCAAGTTGCAAATTACTCACTTTTGAACATGTTCACACTCTTTGCTTGTGTGCATGTTGCAATAGCCTTGTGTTAGAACAGGAGAAATAAAGATCAGCTGCTGCTCTGACGTTCAGATGTCAATGGGTGTATCTGAAAATACTACACAGGGATGCCCTGAGCCTTCTTCTCATGTCTAATAAACATGGATAAATGACTGAGGTTGCTCTCTCCATTCCCCATTACTACCATGCTAGATAAATGGATCAGACATTTCTAGAAGTTAAATTGTGGCAATATTTTCAACCACACAAATGAAGCAATCAGCAGAGACCTATGGAGCTGTTCTACACAAAAGCATCTGAGTGCATTACGGCTGTGTGACCTGCTCTGCCACCAAACAGCTACACCACTGAGCTATCAGAAGACACTCTCTGGGACACACAGGCTGCATGGAATGGAAAACCTCATCAGGGTATGGAAAAGACTGCCTGTGAGATGGCAGAGGACAGAGCAGGTATCTGGGAACTGAAGACTGAGAGGATAGAGGCACATTCATGTCAGGCAGCTGGAGAAAGAACAGGACACAAGAGTCAGAGTAAACAGTCCTTGCGAGCCTGAACCCAGCCTGAAGCCTCTGTCCTCTGCTCTCAGCAAAGAACTCTGAAGGCCACTAAATCACATTTTACTCTTCTGCCTAATCTGTCCCCTCCACACATCCCTGCTAGCACTGCAGCTCCAGCAGCAGAGATGCGAGCCAGGTTTCTCAGCCCCAGTCCCGCTAATGACCTGCAAGGGAGGAACAGGGACCCAGGAACTTCTGTTCCTTTTGTTATTAGTCTTTGTAACCCTTGAAGTCAGCCTGCTCCCTGTAAAATACCCAACAATCCAGAAGTGACTCGGAAAAAAGGCTTCTCTTACAGCAGCCATCAGGGAACAGCACATGATCCTTATCCTGTGTTTAGGCAGAGCTGTTATTTGAAAACAAAGCCTGTTATATCTATGTCCTTACACATCACACATGCAGTGAGACAACTGAAGCACCTCCAGACCCTGCCAGTGCATCTTACCCAGACTAGGAGCCTTAGAGATTAAACACATAGCTTCCCACTACCCTTAGCTCCTCACTCCACTCTTCAGTCTTACATGTCAGACTACCCTTACCAGTGAAGAGATTTTATTAAAGGACCATGGTGCTGGTGATTGTGATGTAGGGCCCAACTCAAGCCAACTATTTGTCAGTCTTCAGAGGTCATGCCATTTCCTTGCTGGTGGGAGGACAATGCCAGTAATAGGCCTCCCTTGTGCCAAAATGTGCAGTAAATGACAGTGGTCAACAAAAGGTCAAATGAAATAATTATTATAGCTATAATATATCGTGAGATAAGTAAAGCAGTGGTTTAGCAGTACTATTAGCTGAAGCTGATTAGAAGGGATTGACCACACAATCTGCAGTCTGGGCATCAGCAACTACTATCAGCCCTGAGTCCCTTCATCTGGGAGGCTATTGCTTTGTGGAAAAACCAGTTTAGCATGTAATTAAAATGTTGTAATGGCTTCAGAGCTCTTGATATATTTTCCACTCCATCACTGTCTTCAGATTTACCATCTGATTGGGTTTTGTCCAGCAGTAACCAGGGTATGACCTCAAAAAAATACAGAAAATGGTTTATTTCTGGGAAAGACAGAGAAGAAAAGAGGAGTTATCATTAATTTTATATGTCTTTTAAAATTCTTTCTGTTTTATTTTGGTTGAAAAGTACCACAAATTGTGTTTTAGGGTAGAGGTGAATACTTTCCTAAGCTCCTATTTCAGTTCCTATTTCCAGCAAGGACTGGCTCAAGATTTCATAGCTGTACAAGGCAAGCTCAGTTTTATGCCTGTTGCCCTATGCGGCTCATGATACTGACAGGAAAAGAAGTTGAAAAAGAGCCTGATCTGCCTGATGGCAGATCCTGCCATCCTCCCCACTGCTTAGGGACCAGACTGGTACCTACCTGCTCTCACTCAAGCCCCAGGCAGGGGAACAGAAAAGGCAAATACATGGACTAGAACACCCCATAGCTGCTGGCTCCTGCTGATGCCACCATTTCTGAAAGGCAGCACAGGGCAGGCTGGGCTCACAGCTCCAGCTGCTGCTGCTGCCATGGGAATGCCAGCCTCTGCCTGAGCTGGTTCCTGGTTCCCAAAACCACCAGGACACAGTGGATTGCAAGGTCTCCATGAGTGGGATGTTTGGCTGCTTTCTGCACAGTGCTTCAGAGAGCTGCAAAGGCATACTGAGCTGAAATGGAGGGAGGCACAGCTAGGAGGCAGAGACAAGAAGAGAACACTCCCAACCTGCCGAGCTCAGCTTTCCCATTTTTTGGTCTGTAATGCATTCACACAACAGTTAAAGATACACCTGGACAAGCAGCTCTGGAACCAGTAGAAGCCTCAGTGCAACACCTCAGAGACCAGCTCAGGTCCATCCCACCGCACCTAGAGTCCCACCACTGCAGGTCCTTTAAAACCATCCCCCGTAAGTCAGGTGATCCTTGCACTACTGATGTACCCTGAGGCAGAAACATCGCAGGGTCTTTGGGACGGCAAAAGGTGGCAAAGGAGAACTTTCTTTGCAAGTGTGCTGGAAGGGGAGAGATTTGGCAGAAAGCAAAGAAGAACACAAGGAATAAGAAGAGCTAAGGACAAGGTGGGAAGCAGGAAACCACATGAGACATTTAAAAACCACACACATCTACAGAGAATGATTTTGAAGTGCAGACTTAAATGTCTGAAGCTAATACAGTTATCAAAGGAGGGACATGACACAGATTTCCCTGCAAATGCAGGATTATTCAAAATGCTAAATTAAATCATCAGTGCTTCTAATGTAGAAACAAAAAAACCAGTCGTGTTCTATTTCAAGACATGTGCGTGCCATGCACGCCAGCCATAACATAAATCAAGTAAGGCAAGAAACACAAACCCTATCACCATCACAACGGTAATGCCAGTCATGAATATAAACACCATGTGTTGCTGGAAACCAAACACCACAGGCACTGCATGGGAAACAGAACAAAACCCAGACTCGGTGAGCTTTAATGGCTTATAATAACTGCAAAGTGCATCTGACTGGATGTGAACCAAAGCCATGGTATTTTACCACAATGAGCACTACCTACAGGAGAAGAAAGAGTTAATGTGTCAAAATAATCATTGTTCACTAGAAACGAGCGTTCATGAGCAAAGTGCAACAAGGATGCCACTGGCTACAGACACAGTCTGCCCTTGTCAGTGAGCTCACTAGGCTAACAGGCGAGGACACTGTCTCAGGGTGCTATAACACCATCCACTGCAATTGGTGTTGCATGTCATTGAGTCATACTGTGAACAAGGAAGAAGAAAGAAGAGGGATGGACTGGGATGAAGCTGATGAAACTCTCACTTGAAAGGCTGGGTTAAGCTCTTAACAAAGCTGACTTAACAAAGTAGGTTTTCAGAGAATCACAGTAATGTTGAAGTTGGAAGGCACCTCCAGAGGTCATCCTGTCTAACCCTCTGCTCAAGCAGGGCCATCTGGAGATGGTTACCCAAGACCATTTTCAGATGTCTTTTGAGTGTCTCCAAGGTGGGAGTATCTCATTAGCATTCTGGCAAATGAGTCAATTTTTGCACTTAGACATCTGATTAATAGCCAGCTCCCTTCCAGCACTATAAGCACAGAATTATTTCCCAGCTCCAGTGGCATAAATATAGTATTAAGTTCATCTAGAAGTTTCTAGGCAAGACATCAAGATACATCCAGTCTCTCCTTCCTAGTTCTCCTTCCTAGTTATTAGCTACTTGGGGATGGGATGGCACAGAGCTTCTCTGTGTGCTCTCTCTTCTACTCAGCCTGTGCACAAAATAGGATTCCAGCTTCCAGAAACACTGAGAACATCCCATCATGCTCTTTCCCTGCTGAATTTGATAGCAGCAACAACAAAAGGACAAACCAAAACAAACTGAGGACAAATTCATAGCAGTGCCACAGTGATCACAGTCAGGCGGCAGCATGTCTGGGAAAAGCAGCACAAGTGTGAGCAAGGGCAGCAAAGCCCACCTAGGGAGGGAGAAGTGGCCCACACAGACCACTGTGCTGAGTGACAGCCCAGTGACTGCTCCAGCAAGCTACTTCTAGACTATCTCAGGTCTCGACAGCACGTCAGCCTTGCTCTCTAGGGATGTCTATGTGACAGGCTAAAGACACAGCCTTGGCCATGCAAAAAAATGTTCTCCAGAACAGCAGGACATCAGACAGACCAGAGGTTAAAATTTTTCCTTTTCCTACAGTCATGGGAAAAAAAGCAAACACAACAGTAAAAAGACACACGCTCTATCCTAAACTTATATGGTCATTTTGGAGAAGTCCCATTTGGTATTGGAAATCACCTATTGTTTCAAATGAGCCTTAGCACTGCTGTGACACATGAGCTGGCACAGCTCCCCCTTGGGAAGCAGGACTCCATCCTGCACCATGACAGTGTTCCATCTTGAGATCAGTCATGCTGGCTCCCACTTGCTCAGGAGGATGAGAAGGCACATATGTACACAAACATTGTGATAAGCAAAGGAGTACTGGCAAGTGAGACAACACAAAATAGGAGGAAATACACACAGAAACCCTACAAAACCAAAACCCTGGAGAACTGTGAGCCTTTTCACCTTTTTCTTTACAACAAAAGGCAGAGAGCCTCCCCCCTGTCCCTCTTCCAAAGCTGCCAAAAAACCAAACCCACATGCCATATTTGAAAAGTTCACTCTGCAAGGCCATAATGAGTGAATCTATTGACAGTAAAAACCAACAAAGGAGCAGGAGACCAGATGGCTCTGGGAGACATTGGTGGCAACATGCAGACTGCCATCCACAGCCACTGCACGACGACAGCCAGGCTCATTGCAAAGACGGGACTGCAGAGCCTTGCTTTGGTTTGATTTGCCTGTGTTTGCTCGCAGGTGAGTGTTACTGCAGGTCAGAACTGCCCCAGGAGCTCATGTGGGAGACGCACATCTCCAGCACAAACACTCCACGTTTGTGGCTGCATCTCTGTCTGCATTAGCAGTGCTGGGAATGCCCCATGGAAAGGTTCTGGTGCTGATGCTGCTCAGGAGCTGCTGAGAAAAATGGCACCACACTGTCCATCATGGTCAGTGCTCCTTACCTCAGTGACTGTGGTCTGCCCCTCACTGCCAGCACAGGAAATGAGAAGAAATTTAGATCCTGAAATCATTAACCAGCAGGGGAAAAATGCACCAGTCATTCAAAGAGAAGTTTTTCCATGACCTTCCTAGGTCTGCAGTTTACAAACATGAGTAGCATCCTCAGTTACTGGAACTTAGCTATAGCTAGGCAACACCAGTACTCTTTTTTTTTCTTTAAACATGAAAAACTTGCTATCATCTCCTTCTAAACATTTTGAGTTACAAGATTTTCCTATTTCAGCAGACTATATTTAACCAGATTGATTTTTCAATGGAAGCAGGAGTAAAAAATAGGCTTTTGGGAAGAAAAATTACTTGAGGAAGGCAACCAAATAAAAATAGATATGCAGTGGCTACCAGACAAACTATAGATGTGACATATTATAGACGGCTTTGAGATGAGTGAAAGGAATTTTATTCCTCAGTCATTGCCAGCCAAATTAGATGCTGCTGTCTGTCAAACCTGAAAAAGAAATCCTATCACCCTAAATAAGACTTTGTGTTATTAAGAAGGAGGAAATTTAGACCTTTTTCACGTATCTAAGAAGGGGCTGATGGAAATGCCAATTTTTTTCCAGTTGTTCTGGGAAAAAAACATGTAAATGCAAAAGATGCCAAATCCATTCCATCTCCAAGGAAGTTGAAGAGGGCAAAGCTGAAGGATAGGGCCTTTTGCAGGAAGGAACCATGCACAGTGCTGACCCTAACCTTGTGCCTTTGCTGTAGCTCTGAGTAAGCCCAAACCCACCCAGGTCTGCCTGAGCAGTACAAAAGAGCTGGCAGGTCTGTCCAGATGGGAACTGAATCCAGCCCACACCAAAATAAATCTCAGATTAATTTTTGTTCCACAAGGCAGCCTGAAATCCAGAACTGCATGTAAAAGAGAAAGGAAAAGCCATATTCTGGTTTCCAAACTTCAGGTGTACTTTTTCCTGTGAGCATTCCTGCAGTCTGTTTTCTGGGATTAGAGCAATCTCTGATATCAAAATCCTGCTGTAAACCAGTAAGTAGGACAACAGAGCTGAGAGAATTCTGAAAAAAAGGACCAACACAGTTATAGTTCTATTCAGGGCAGGAAGGCACTTTCCTTCCTGTCTTCTCTTTAGATGATACCTTGCAAAATTGACTGAAGCTATAGAAGCAGCATGGTAGGAAAAAGAAACAACTAAAAATTTAAGCAATAAAGCAAAAGGCAGCCTGTTGCAAAGAGGCTTGTGTGCCAGCAATCAATCAGTTGTCAGAGAAGGCAAGAGAGTAATAAATTTTGTCACAGTTAACAGTTTCATATGTATATCCTACCTCAGACACATGGCATAGAGATGAAATTGCCTCTAATCAGGTTTGTGATGCTGTCTGTTATATATTGCTCAGGTCTTTGTGTTTGATGAAGAAAGAGTGAGCTCTTCATAGCTGTGAAAACTGCCTTCAGTCTGTTCTTCTCTGGTATCATGGATATTGAGGCAAACAATGATGCTTTTGTACTCCCTAACCAAAAAGCTGCAGTAATTCTCCATGCAGCCATCAAATTCTCCATGCAGCCATCATTTCAATCTACCCTTACTTCTTCACTCTTTCCACTGGCTTTCCCAGTGTCCTGTCCTTTTGGGATTTATTTACTTTGTTATTTCAGCAAGTCAGGTTTTTCCCTCTGGAAAGTCACTACATAATGAAAACATTATATTAATATATAAATGTCATGATTTAAAACATTCGGGAGCAATTGTGCCTTTCCCAAAGTGGGTAGGTAGCAAAACACGCAGACTCCCAATGGATCAGCTGAGAATGGACAAGTGAGGTGATGATCTGTGACCACAATTGCCATTGGTAGCTTCTTAGATTAATAACACGAAGTGGCCATTTGGTGGGAAAACTGAGTGCTGAAGAACATGAACACAAGGCTTCCTGCCCTTTGTGGAACAGTCAGCATGAGTGGACTCGCTGCTGAGGCTCCCTCTCACTTCTATACTTTTAAATGTGGTTGAGCAGTTGTGTTTTTAAAATTACACTGATGGAACTGTAAAGAGAAACGGACCCAGAGCATTTAGACACACTTAACTGTGCACACTTTAGAATGGTCACTTTTCTGACAAACACCACTGAACATCAGTGGAGAGGAACTGCAAAATGAAGACATAATTCTTTGTCAGTTATTTTGAAATTTAAAACGGCTGTCCAAGGAAAATGGTACAGCTCATTAACTGAGGGATCAATGTTATTTGATTAATAAACAAACCTGATAATAAATTTAATAATAAACCACATCATGTTTTCAGTGACAAGGGAGATTGGTTGCAATGTCAGAATCAAATGAAAAGGAAAAAATCCTGCAGGAAATTGAACTTGTTATCTGGTTGTTGTACACTACATTAATTTTCCTTACCTGATAAGAAGCAGTAATGAATAGGTACCCTCAACTCACAAGTAAAGTCTCCGAACTTTACAAGGACTATAATTTAACACTAAGGGGTTTTTTCCTTTTTAAGATGTGACCTACCATCACATCTGAATTGACCAGTGGCACTTGGGTTGATAGCTATCTTTGGTTCCCTTTGGTGACACAGAAAACTCCAGCTTCCATGGAGAAACAGGGCAAATATAATTAAATTCTGTACAATCAGTATCAGCAGTAAAACCACTCCTCCTCCGAAGGCAGTTCAGGTGAACTCACTACATAAGGATTTCTATGAAAAGATCCTTGAACAGGGAACATGAAATTCCATGCACCTCTTCAGCCCCTAACATATCTCATATTCCAAATATTTGGCCTATTTCCATGATTTCATAGATAGTAAGCAGTGACATTAAACAACTGTTAAAATGTCATTGGTGCTAGAAAAGCAACACCACAATATTTTCTAGAGACAGAAGTATGGTATATAGATAAAATACATACAGATGCTCACGGTTGCATGGCGAAAGCCTGACAAAGCAGGAATGTGAATCCTGGCCTCCTAAGTCCAGGAAACATCCACACAAACCCTACTTCTGACATGTTGGAGCAGGAACCATGGTGATGTCAGGTCTGCTCACTGCATATGTAAGTTTCTCTAACTTTCCCCTAAATCTCTCCTGATTTTTGTAATCAGTGGTTTCTTCTCATAATGAAGCAGACATATAATTTTAACTTGATTTCAAGAGAATTACTGTAATTGCCACCACCAGAATAATAGATCTGCATATAAAGAAATGGCTTTTCTCTTGCATTTTCCATTGGAAAATTTAATTTCTGTGTTAACACATTAAGATATTTCACTAAGCCATTTGCTTGCTACTCTCGATATTCACAAAATATTACCTCCAAATGTAGTTCCTGGAAACAGCTATTAGTTTACCAGTGAACTAATATCAATAAAATCAATAGAGTCTGACCAGATCTTTTCTATAGCATAGATAGCCACCCTGGAGACCACTTAAAACATATAATATGGTAATGTGTCTCATAGCATAAAAATAAGAGGAAAGTTGCTGTTTCAGATCTTTCTACATCTATGCAAAACCAGCCTAGCTAATTTCTGTTTACTGTCTATGCCACCGCAGTAGCAGCAATTTTGGTTTTCACAAAGCTGCATGAAATGGAATTTAAGTGCCAGGGAGGACACATGCCCATCTGAAGGCTAGCACAGCTGGCAATAAAATTGTGGCTAACGAGTCACAGGACAAACAGGTTGGGACTTTCCCTGTTGGGATCTGGGGAATCCAGAGCTGAATTCACTTGCAGAGAAGGAAGAAGTTTGAACAAACTGCCTCAAGTGAAATCTTTTGTAGAGTATCCATGTTAACCGCCACACAGATCCTGTCCCTGGCACAGACACATTCAGGTTTCTAACAGATGCCTTGGATTAGAATAATTTGCTCTTCCAGACAGAAGTAGCCATGACTGTAGTAAAGTGTTTCTAAAACAACACGTCCGCGTTCTCCCTGGGGGTCTGTGCTGTAACTGCATGAATTGACGTGGTTCAAGTTTGCAGCATGAGCAGGGCCTGGGGCTGTCAGGCAGATCTGGAGCAGTGGAGAGGGCAGCGGGAGGAAACAGAGCATGCAAACAGAACACAAACTGTAAAGATCTTTGGAAATCTAGAATCATCAAGATGCTCACTATGGCAAATGGCAGCTCTGGTATTTGGTGTTTGTATGGCTGGGTTTAATGCTCTTATAGTTCAGATACCAGGAGATGATTCCCTATTCTTACACACCAAGGCTCTCTCTGGAAGCCTGAAAATGCTTAGCACAGCTACTCTATTTCTTATATACCACAATAAACAAACTTGCAAAAGTGCTGGATGGTAATAGCCACTGCAAAGAAAGAAAGAAAGAAAGGCGGGGGGGAAGCGCAGCAGCCCACACAACATCAAATGCTGGTAGGCTCAGTGCTAAATAGCAGATGATTCTTACTGAATAACTGCCCTAGATTTTGCAAACAATACAGGGAACAAAAATAGAAACCCATTTACATATTGCTGTTAATAACTTTATTTATAGTGTCACAGCTAGAGCACAATAACTGCAGCCATGGCTTAACTTGAAAGCCACTCACTGTGGAAGAGTCAGACAGACACTGTTTTCTCAATCCTTATGCAACTGAAAAAAAATCCTGCTGACAACATCCAGTCACCAGAATCCTTGTAAACAGAACCAGAAATGAAGTTAACAGCAGTCAAAGAAAAAAGTGAGTCATCCCCAGGACCCCCTTGGCCTCTGCATCTTCTGGCTACTTAGGACATACTGTGGTTAATCTAAGACCACCGGGGCTAGAAACCCTGCAAAGTAATTTTTCACCTCAGTTTGAGCCTCGCGATAGCATCTGACAGGAATACTTGACTTTCGTTTAATTTCTTTCTTTGGTTGTTATTTTTTTATTTGAATTAAAAAATACAGACAGGGCTCAGACTAAGTCAGCAGCTACAACAAGAAACAGTATGTGTCCAGAGAATCCCTCCCACATCTGTGCTGCCATCTACATGACTGTAGTCAAACCTTACCTGGGAGCCAAAATTCCTGCCAGCTAAAATATCACTGGCCTGACACAAAAGACTGGCACATCTTTAAGGTACAGAAATGCACACAGAAATTTGTATTCTTCATTCCATAGCATTTTGCAAATGCCTGCTATTTATAAGTAAATGGAGTGAAATTGAAAGCAAGAAAACCATCTCCTAAGACCCTTCACCCAAGATGTGAGAAAACATGGATCTAATTTTTCCTCTGCCTGAATCCAGCCTGAACTGGACAACTGGCTATTTTGGACTGGGAACAGGGGTGCCCTCAGGACCTCATGCTGCAGCTGCTCATTACATATAAAATACTCAGAATAATTAGAGGCAGAGACAGCAAGCGCTCCACTCTGCCCTGCTGATTATGGTGCACGCTGTGACATGGGACAGTGGGATTCAAGCCGCTGCTCCGGGGTTTGATTCTTTTATATAAAAAAATGAAACAGTTAACAAAAGAGAATGAGGATGCCTTCTTCATTTATGGCCTCTCCTAGGAGATGTGGCCTCAAATGCCCGCTGGTACATGGGAAAACTGAATCCAAATAACCTACCCTGGCACGTGGGTCGAGCCCGAAGAGCATGGTGTGCCTCATCACTTGTGCCTCTTCAGGTCTTTGCTACCTCTGTGTTGTACTTTCTGCCACGTGGAATGTCAACGGAGTTAATTAATTCTCTGTGTTTCCATTTTGGTGAGGAACAGAAAGGTGCCCCCTTGGCACGACCGCCCAGCCGAACCGCCCCGCTCACTCCCCCTGCAGATATTCCAGCGCCCATGAGAAGTCCCCAGCACAGAACGCGTGTGTTTGTGCACACTCCCTGCTTGTTCCTTCAGCACAGTTCCTCAGAGCCTTCAAGATGTACTCGTCAGGCCATTTCTGCAATGGGAGCCAGGCATTTCTGAACTCTGACCAACCTCACTACCAAGTCAAATTAAAGAACTCACTGTCCACCTCAGGTTTTAAGTTTTCAGATGAGATACCATTTTCAATTTACTCCTTCCCCCATTGCATATTTCCAAGGAAAAGCAGCTGAGCAGGTAAGCCACAGCTGCAATTTCAATGTTCCTGGGCTTTGCAAGAATTTTGTAATCACTTCCAATTTCAACAACAAAATTTTATTCAGTTTTCAGCTGAAAATTACAAAGAGTACTGGATATTAAAAACAGAATATCACTTACAATTTACACTCTGTAATACAATTTTGTCTCTACATGAGATGTGTCATCCTAAACTGTGACCTGCTGGCCACTGTTCTGCAGAAGGGGAGAATCTTAGGGAAGAAAGGCAGGGATGTGAGGTTTTTCTCATTTTTAATTGAAACAAAGTAGAATTATTAAATGAAAAGGCCTCTTTTTCTCTTGCCTGGAAAGGAAATGAATCTCACAAAGGGGCTTACAGTAGTTTTGAATGCAATCCAGAACAAAAGGTTCCAAATGAAACAGAATAATTATACTTTTATGGATCAGCTCTTGGCATTTGTTGAAGCCTGATCTGTAACTGCAATTGCTCAAGTTCCCCTGAGCAGAAGCCAAAGTTTTGTTTGTTTTGTTCTACAAATTGATTCTTATTAGCTCATTCTTTGGAAACAGCCAAGGCACAAAGCAGCGGTGCATTGGTGTGCACGCTCCCAGGAATGGAGGCTCTCCACCAGCACTGCTGTGGCACATAACTGCCCACCATCTACACCTGCTTGCATCTGGTTTCCATTCTCCCTTCTCTTTCCCTCTAGACATATGAACAATTGGCAAATTTGCTCCTCTCTTTACAAGCTTTTTTTTGTCTTTCCCATATTTTTTGCCTACCTCTCCTCCCCACTAATATCGCATCAGCTCTGTGACACAGGTTCTCTCCGTTCCTTCATGGTCCAGGGTGTTACAAAGCACCTCTCTGAACTGCTGCCTCATTCAGCATTGATGTATGGGTCTGCCAGGCCTTGCAGATAACAGAAATTAAGTAGTTGTGAGAAGAAGGAGGGTTGTCCTAGTAACCTTCTATTAGCAACATTCCTCACAGTGAGCAGGAATGGAGCCAGTGTATGATCACACTCTGCAAAGAATCATGCTTAAATTAAAAAACCTACCCAAACCACCACCATCAAAAATTCCCAAAACAGTGAGCTGACATGGTGGATCAAACTGTCACTACTGTAACTCTGCTGGGAAAATTCGCCACTGCGTCCTACATGCACCTTCCCTTCCATGTGAGAGGGCAAGTTGTGCTTCCAGATGCTCTGCACAGCTACTGATGGGGACAAACAGGCATTTGTAGCTGATCTTACGAATAAACAAAGCCCTGGTCACCCTTCATGCCTTCTGTATCCCACTCACTGGCAGATCACTGCAACTGGAGGGTAGGAGAGAATATTTTGCTGATAGTCACAGAGATCCAAGTTTTATAAGTAGTCACCACACCAGGTTTTTCATCTTAGGGGTCAGTTCTGTAGAACTGGACATGAGGAAGTTGATTTTGAACGTTGGCGATCCTCCTATATATTTAAGGCATCAATTTAGGAGCTTGGTTCAAAATAGGGACATGGTTACTGGTCAAGAGTTTCCTTAGATTTTCTCAGTGCCTTTGAGAACCTCAGATATTTGCCAAAATCACATATAGCAACCACAAAGATCTCTGCTGGTCATGGTATAAAGGAAGGCAACACCTATATTCCTATATTTTGGTTGCTTTTTAGTAGTAGCACACATACACTTCCCATTCTCTGAAAGCTATCTGCAAACTTCCGAGTCCCCAGAATCCACATAGTTTTACAAATCCCTATTCCCACCATTTAAAATTGGGTGCATCCTTCTTGGGTTTTCTAACAGAAAATGGACAGAGAAAAATCTCGGTTTTCTAAAAAGAGCACTTCTATCATTCCACAAGGGCAATGCCATGCCAGTGGGATATATGTGAGGAAATTAAATTAATCTTTTTGTCTTTTGCCTCGTTTTCTCTTCCGTGTAGTTCTCTGGTGCTGTTCATTTCTGTTAGTTCTGTTTCTGAAGTGACCCACTCTTAGTTTGGTTTCTTATAAAAACTCCACATATGGAAATATGCAGACTGCAGAGTCAGTAACCACCTCTCCCTAACTTTTTCACCACTTAGTATAAAGCAAAGTTAATAAAAAAGAGAAAGTTTAAAAAATACAGTATGACTTTCATTTACTGGAGGACACAGACTCAAGTTAGCAATGTACTAACTTGAGTCACAGGATGCCAGACCACTCAAGAGCTCTTCTCCACTAATTGGTTCCAGCTTTTGTCTCTTCTTCATTATCTATCCAGTGTCAAAATTATATATACACTAGTAGGAACAGATGCACAAATTAGCAGCAATTGTTGAGAGATATAAATATAGTATAAGACAAGAGAAGTTAATCCATCCCCATCCAAAACTGTGCCTCTGTTTCATAGCTTCTGTAAGAGAGCTTCAAATAGTTCTGCAAAGTTCACTGCATTACAGAATAAAAAGTTTAACTAATTTTTGCTTTTCAGTCATTATCTTCTAGGGTGGAAGCAAAAAGGTAGGTAGATTTTAATAAGAACCTCTTCAAATGTTATATAAACTCAGTGTTCTTAAAACCACTTTGCATGTTAACTACATGACAAAGCAGTTCATCAACTGAAATTTCATAAAGTCTTTACAGGAGAAAAGCAACTTTCTAAAAACAAGTCTTCACAAAAGAAAAGTTTTGTTCAGAGAATACTCAATATTTCTTGTCAAGGTTACTCCAGAGTACAGAGGACTGGGACTGAACTAGTTGAATAGACATAATTTGATGTGCTTTTTTTACTATAAATTTGATACATTTGTTTTTATCAGGCCAATCAGCAGTCATACTTACATTTTAAAAAATTCAATTTATTCTTAGTACTACTGAAGAAAAAAGAGAATCCAAATAACCTTGATGAGCTAAAATTCTGCTCTGTAAACTTCTGCAGGCACCTTCATTATTGTCTCCAAATTACTATTCACAGTATTTCATCATTAAAACATCTAACACTCTTCAATCCATCACCCTGTGAACTTCACAGGCCCCCGTGTAAACTCAGAATAGCAGGGTGTGAATTATACATCACAGGCCCTTCCTAATTGCTGATGGCTTGCTGGGGGCTGCAGATCTGCAGTCACCTGGCACGCTGCACTTTTGGGATGTTATCTTTATTACAACACACGTGTTCAAGTAGTGCATCCAGCAGGGTGCCTTGCAGCCAGTTATTTATCTGTTTCATTCTTCAGAGGGTACAAGGCTCGCTCACGCCCCTGAAGTCACCAGGAGCTCCCAGCAGGGATCAAGATCACAATATATTCCCAGTTCAAAGAGGAAGATCACAGATCAAATGAATACTTAAACACGATAGCATGTATTTGTTCTTAAAGGTTGCTCTGCACATGCACAAAGAGGTAGCTTTACTAAAATATATAAACCTGCTGTATTTTTTGGCTTAAAGGCCTTCATGACTGAACCATCAATACATTTATTATTGAGAGTGATTCTAGGTTGAAACATCCCCTGTAATATTAACACCCAGCCTTATTGCACAGCTTTGAGGTCAACTCCACATGTAACAAGGCTGAAAAGTAAGCGAATTTCTTTAAACATGAATTTTAGCGTGAATTACAATCTCCAAAAGACAAGTGACTTTCCCTCTTGAAAACAACAAATTGACTAGGAAGAGCCAAGTGATTAGTGCTGGTAAGAGCAGAGTAATTCACCTTCATCTGGGGGTGAAACCTACTTCTGCACTTCCTAAAACTTATTGCTAACTTGAAAGAAAAAAAAAATTCTGCAACATTAAAAAACAAATATTCACCCCTGCCAGGCATAGGTGAGACCCCCAGGAGCTGGCTCTTGACGGAAAGAGTTCCTGCTTAGGTAAAATTCACTGCTGTCATTTGGGGAAAGACGTGGGCAGGCTCATTTCCCTCCTACTCACTTTTCTCATCCTACAGCCTCAACCAGAAGTTACAGCAATTAAATGCTCTGAAGTCACATGAAACCCACAGTTACCCTCCACCTACAGGCAGAAATAACTTTCTACTGCTCGTGGGCATATGCCTTGAATAAAGAAAAGGAGGGAGAGGTCTTGCCAAGACTTGATTCTGAGAAACAACCAACCAACCCATCAACACACTTTGGAGGAAATCAAAGCTCATGGACTGGCAGGGAGAGCAGCAGCAAGGATGCAAGACATGAATTACACTGGCTCTTAAGCCTTCTCCTGCTTAATGCTGCTCTTCCTCGTTTTTACACATAAACCATCAATTTTCATTCTGCCTCCCCACAAAAAGGAAAGAAGACAAGGAGGAAGATGGATTAGACAGTAAATATTAAAAAAGTTACTGCTCCTGCCCTTTCCTGGCAATGAGGTCTTCCAGAGAAATTAAAGATACACAAACTTTGGCTGAGATGAGGGATTGTGTAATCTTTGAAAATATCCATGGAAGAGCTGTCAGAAATTTATACCTGACATAATGTAATTCTATTTATTACGGAGGGTAAGTCCTTCACCACCAAGAAATATTAAGATCGGATATCCTGTGTGTGAGGACAGTGGGAGGAGGGAAGAAGAAGATGTTTGCTTAGTTGAATTTTTCCTCAAATGTCATAGTTCACAATTCCACAGAACCTTGCAATCTGGGTATTTAAAAAACTTCATAAGCAACTAATTAGGCATCACAGCACCTAAAAGGTGAAAAGGTTAAGTTGACACAGCTGGTCTGAATACCCTGACACTCAGCCAAAGTGCAACTATTTCATCATTTTTAAGGGGAGAACTTTTTGGTTTTAGAATGTCATTAAATCAGAAGACAAGTTACAAATGTTTTTCCTTTAAAAAGCTGAAAGCAAATGGTCTTGTTTCATTTTCGCAAATGGTTTAGTTCAAGTTGTCAAGAAGTTTAAGAAACTCTAAAAACAGGTTAATGTTGTTGAGTACATGATTCATAAGAATTATGTGAAGGGGAGAAGAGAGGAAACTGTCACTTTTACTGCACTTGGATGCCAGCCCTAAAATAAGCTTCTTGAAACAGTTCATCAAAGGAATTTCAATGACAAAGCCAACCTTTATCCCTTCACAGAGGACTTCAAGCCTCCTTTTATAGCACAGAGATTACTATATTTGGCCAAACCTAGATAACATTAAAGCCATTATCACTGCTGTGAGACACTATAAATAGCAATAGTAATGTAAAACACTTAAAATTCTGTCTGGGAAGCATGATAGATAAACAATATTATCTATGCATAATTTAGGGCTTGTCTATCAGACATAATCTCATCCATGATAACATGAACAAATTTAGTTACATAATTCACCTTGTTGTTTACCCAAAATTACTTGCATAGTCTTGGGAACTCCTTTCCTGATTGCTTTCGACAATAGACTTTATATTTAACACACACACATATGTGGGAAAGGTCAAATCATGCTCTGAGGTTCTGGATTTGTCAAAGTTAATTCTCATTCAATAAATCAGGACAGGAAACTGTTTCATCTTCTGTTTAAAGGTTCTGTTCGTGTGCATCAAAAAAGAGTGTACTAACCTCAAATATTTTCATCTTTGTTTTGTCACCATACTAAAATTTTCAGAAGAAC
>WEIT01039813.1:0-25911 GCA_013389985.1 Dryoscopus gambensis
AGACTGCAATAGGTGGATGGATATTTACCCAAGAAAATTTGAGCCATGCCCTTTCATTTTCAGAGAGCTGCTACCTAATCTCAGTGTAGCATCAAGACAAAGGACACATCATTCCGTTTGCGCCTGCCCTGCAAAAAAAAGGGGGGGAGACTTGTGGGGGGAGAAAAAACCTACAACGCTCTCTGAATGCTATTAGAATAATGGTCTGGGGGAAAAAAAGAGATAAAATACAAATTTCACTCCGATCTGGGTTGCATTACTTCCCCATGCCCCTGCCTTTATTGGGCGATTTGGAGTTTCATTAGAATTCAGAATTCCTGCAGAAAGAAAAACCACAGTGGCACGGACTTCTCTTTCAAGGGGATTGCAGGCTGACCCATCAAAATGAAAAGGCTCAATGTTTTGCTGACAGGTCCCTGAGCAGGCCTGAGTGACAGCTTCATTTCAGCACTTCTCAGATGAGATTTGAATTGGGGGGTGGAGGAGGTAGTAGGAGAGAGACTTTGTTCCCTAAAAAGTGTCAGTGTCAAACTCTGCAGTTCAAGTTCTAGTGGCTGAGGTACAAAACCAAGTCAGAAATCATCTTTGACTTGCCTGCTTCCCAATTTATTATTAATGTCTCTCTAATATTAGCACGCATGAAGCTTCATTTAAATCTTAGAGTTCATGTTGAGTGTGCGTTGTTCCTTTTATTGGAAATAAAAAAAGGTAGAAGGGGATGGATTAAAGTACAGTGAACTCTTGTATAATGTCTGCATAAAAGATGACTTAGTGGCATTTTTCTGTTGTGGTAATCAAAACATCAATGAGAGCTTGATCCTACCTCTTGTCTGTGGGAATACCAAATTTTTTTCTTATCAATTTACCTGAGTCTTTCTGCCTGAAAAATAAATTTGGATAGAAAAATACCTGAAGGCATTCTCAGTTTAAAGTTCAGTAGCAGCTTTGTGTCTGCTTCACAATATCCTAAATGAGCAACTTTTTATTGTTTATCTCAATAGAAAAAAAATGGTGAAAATTTGGCAAACCTGTCCCTGCCATCCAGGCAAGGGGAACCAGAGAAGCATCTCAGCCCCTTCATGTAGGGGAAGTAAAACTCATTCACTTCCTACTTGTTCCCTTACTAAAGGTTGATTTGGAATCTAATGGGCCATTAGCAAATTGTTTTTCCTAAAAGTTTATTTCCTTTCCCAGGTGTCAGTTACTGGTATTCACAGCTTTTATGAATCATCCTTTTCCTCCTGGCTTGTGCATATTGATGCAAACCTTGGTGTGAGTACAGAATCCAGCTGGTGGAATTTGCTTTTAGGAGCCATCAAAAAAAAGTTGACCTAATTTTTCAGATAATATTAGAAAACTAGGTTTCAAAATGCAGACCTTCAAAGTAGCCTTGATCCGTGTACCTTATTCCTATACCTTAGAAGTCATCTCATCAGTAACTGTATCAAAACGAGATATTATTCCATAGCATAACTCTGTTCTTCGGAATCAAACAGAATTTTATGTATTACATTCACTTTGGACCAATTCCTCTCTTATTTATGCTGATGGAAAGCTGTAGTAAATTCAGGAAAAGTACAGGCTTCACCATCTAGGTAGAAAAAGTTTTGGGCTAAGAGAGAAGCATATTAAGCTCTAATTCTTCAATGAAGGTGATGAACAGGACTGCATTAGTGCTGTTGGATTGTGTTTCTACTGAATGCAACAGCCAATAATGGCATAAAATCCATGTAAATTATCAGAGTGTATCTTAGGACCATCCCAAGGAAGCTTCATCTTGTAAACTTTTGCTAATTGTTCCTGGTTTGCTTTTCTTCAAAGAAGTGTCTGCATTCCAAAACAGAGAGCAAAGACATTAAAACTGCAAAGCCTTCTAAAACAAAATTTACACCTTGTCCTGCTTCTACATTTTAAGAAATCTTACTGTCTTTAGGTCCTTTTGTTTTATTAAGCATGGAGCAAAAAACTTACTATGCTCAGAACAAGTCTCCTTGTGTAAAAGGTAAGTGTCTTTTGTGGAGAAGGAAATAATACTTCCCTCTGATCCTAGGAAAGCCCTGCATTATATTCCTTATATACTTTGATACTATATTTTTATAATCAAGTTTTTATCTCTTGTGAAACTAAGGGGCCAGTTTCAGTTCTGAAACCAAAAGGTCTAGCAGCCTCAACACTCACTTATCCCAGGGAAGAATTTAATTTCAGGCATTTAAAAAGATCAACTTGGCAATATCCTAGTTTTGAGATTAAATATGCAACGAAAAAATATGTTCAACAGAAAGGTACAAGTTCTCTTTTTGAAATCAGTGTCTGAGTTCAACTGACTTTGTAATAGCACTAGGTGATGGAAATGAGAAAGGGCACATTTAAAAAAGTTACTTAAAACATAAAATTATATATTGCAGTTTGTGAGCATCTACCTTGATACTCCAAGATATTTTTCAAGCACTGGGGGAAGAAACAGGATACTAAGAACAGTAAGGCAAATGCTTAGAAAAACACAGAGTTAGAAGAGGAATATATCTGAAATTTAAGACAAACAGATCAAATCCAGTTAGGGTAAGGCATGTACCACGTAATGGAGAAATGTGTTACTTGGATCTCGTAAAGCCAGAACGGACAAAATATTAGTAAATAGCGCTAGGAAAAGAATCCTTTGCTGATTGAATTGACCCTCATGTCCTTTGCACAACTTCAAAAAAAAGTACCAATAGCACGTATGAGTAGCCACAGAAACTGAAGTCTGCATGGGGATTTGTCAGGATTCAGCCTGTGGGTCGGTGGCAAGGCTGGATGAATTGAACCTGCTGCCAGTTCAGGGAGCTGCCAAAATTGCTGGTTTGCTCAAGCTTTGTACTGAGAAACTTGTGCTCTGTTGACTTTTTCTTGCTCTCTGTGTTGATAAAAGCAGGGAAGGGCTGCTTGAAGTTGTGTGCTGTTTTATGAGTACCTGCCTGAGCTAATGAGGGGGAGGGAGGGCAGGAGAGGACTTGGCACTGCATGTCCCATGTCTGAACATCCGTCCCCTTGTTTTCTTTTCCACTTGCCCTCCAAACTTGCCCTCCTCTTCCACATGCTCACTCAAACTGGTTTGGGTAAATCTTGTGTGCGAAAGGGGGGTTTGAAGCAGTGATGTGGACAAAGTTGGAGGAGATACCTGCATGCTGTGCTCCTGCCTCATCCCCTTCATTAATACCAGGTCACAGAGGTGGCTGCAGGGAGACAACAGGTCAGTCCTGTGTTTCAGCTGGGCTGGATCTGTTCTGCTTTATTCCTTTATGTAGCCCCCCCCACCCCAGTTTTAACAGGGATGCCCTTCTGAGGAGAGTAAATCAGAGTGGCTTAAAAATGTGTGTGCTGTAATGCCATTGTAATGTATTAGCTGGTTTATTTTTAGATCAATCTAGCTGCACTGTGCTTTTATCAGTGAAACTAGATGTAGAGTCTGTCAAGGGTCTTTTTTGGGATTTTTGAGGTTTGGAGACACTAAATCAGCTCAGGTGTTACAAATATTGCATAAAGAGCTTCCAGAAGAGAGTAGATAGGAGAGACTGTTGTGGAGTAATTGCTTAGAGAAAGATACTTTTGTAATTATGAAAGTTAAAAGCAGCAGCAAGCTATTAAAAAGCTTAAAGAAAAACATTTTCTGGACATTGACTCTTCATATGAATAAGCTGTACAGACATTTAGGCCCCAACATCAGCCTGACATATAAACAGAGGGGCTTTTCCTTAAGTATAGGCTTAAGTATTTTTTGCAATACAGCTATTTTCCACAAACAGATCTATTAAAAGCGTTGAACTTCTAGTTTCTGGTGGTACTGTCCTCATCTGACATCCTGACCCATCTCATGCTTTCCTTGCAGCACTTTTCAGCAAGGAACTATCATCTCATGTTGGCATCTTTGGGTGTGATGTAACCCAAGAACAACAATCTCCATCCAGTTTTACCACGTCATCAATTTTGCTGACACTCCATTGTTCATAAAGCACCAAAATGCAACTCTTGCTTTCAAACTCTTTCCCTGAGTTCAACACGATAATGAATGTGAAGGAGGTGGCAAAACTTTTTTCATCCCCCCCCCTTTTTTTTTTCTCCAGGTTCACACCAGATAGGCATTTTTTACAGCCTGAAAGGGGATGTTTTCTTTTGTTAATAGCTTACAATCAGATGAAAGGACTCATCACTCTATTTTAGTGCTCCACCACATGGCGTGTATCTTTTATAAATTACAGGCTGGCGTTGTGTGCACTGGGGGAGAGAAAGGTTGGTTTTCTTGCTGTGAGCCATCCTGCCTAATTGTCGTATGCAAATAAAAGCAATTATAAGGCTTTTAGGGTGAAGGGATGACAGCTGAGTTTGGCAGTTGAGGAGGCCTCACCCACCTTGTTGTCATAGCAACAGGGAGGAAAAGGACAAAATGGTGTGTATACAGTGGAAACATTTATTTTGGTTAAAGAATTAAAAATACATATACCGCTGTTAGCATGCAACATCAATAATGTAATGAATGGGTTTGTTTAAAACATTAGAGAAATTAAACTGTATTTATTCCTTGGCCCTTTAAATGATCCTTGTCATCTAACTACCATTTACAAACCATCACTTGTGATTTTATCTGCTACTTTTAAAGTTATGAACTGATCATAACAATCCAGTCAATAATTAGGAGACTACAAGTTTCTGTGTTTTAGTGCATCCATTTCAATGTTACCAGACCCAGAGCTGCATGAAGGAGAGGGACATTCAGTGGTGTGTCCGTGAAGGGGAAACAGTGAAAAATAATAACCTATTAGCAGTCCATAAAGTTCAATATAAAATATGTTTGTGCTAAAGTGTTAAACAAGTAGAACAAATAGCGTGCTAGTAGCATACAAAATTAAAACGAGTCACAAATGGATATTTTCTATGGCAATTTATTTCACAATTACTCTTGTGGAAGCTTTCATGAATTAAATATGAGTTCTATCTTGAAATTAGGTGTTATAAGGCTAAATTACAAGAGGCAGCCAGTAATTGAGGTGGCTGAAACACGGGGTCTAGTGAACTAATCTCTTGCTGTGCCACGTGGCTGTCCCCTCGCCAATGGGAAACCTCCCCATGACAAAAACAGAGGCAGCTGAGAAAAATTGATTTCTCATCTGAGCCATATTTGATAGCTTTTGAAATCGAAAATTGAAATTAACTAACCTAAGCCCCATTGTAACAAAAGAGCAAATTAAATATGCAACATGGCTTCCTATTGGCAGCAAGAGGGCCTGCCAAGGTAAATTTGTAAATAGAGTTTAAGATGCAATCCTCCCCCCTCTCTTTTTCCTTTCTCTCAGTGCAAAAAGTATAAGTCTGCAATAGCTTAATAAATTATTTATAAAAAAAAAATTCATCAGCTGCAAATGGCTACTGTGGTTAAGGTCTTCCATGGAGAAAATCATTGCATTAGAAGAGCTCATTGAATGAAGCAGAATTAAAATTATCCACAGTCATCCCTGAGCTTGGAATAAACTGTACATGAAGATACAATGTTTTCTTCTCAAGAAAAGTTTCGTGAGTGGAAGTTTACCAAAAAAAAACACCCCAAAACCACACCAGTCATTTAGACTTTACAGATAGCTTGGGCTAAGATACACATTTTTATTCTTTCTTTTCATTAACCCCAAACAATAATGGCATAATGGCTATTTGAGCTTGGTGGAGTATCCACATGCTTGCCTTTTGTCTTGCTTTTACACATCCTAAGACGTTACAAAAGATTCTGACAGTGACTGCTAATAATTCAAAAGGTGCTTCTGCAGAGCTGTGAATTTATAGTGGGATTCCCTGAAATGAAGGCAGCCAACAAAATCAGTGATGCCATGCTCTAAATACTGTTTTCTGTCCTTTTAAAAGGAGGAGGGGGGGATAGAAACAAACACAGCCAAGACACCAGCCCTCAGCATTCCTCTCTTACGGGGTTTCTGCTTTTCTCTGCCCAGATTTGCATGGGAAAACAAATGATTTCATTCCAATACTTGAGCAGAAGCATGTATAAAGATATAGAGCCAGATCCCTGTCTGCATAAATCAGGATAGCTTCTTTAACTTCAGAGGATTTATGCTAGTCTATATCATCTGAAGATCTATCTCATGAAATTGTTCCACTTTCCTGCCGAGGCTGTTCAGATCTGAACTGTATAAAATCTAGTGACAACTGTAATGGAGGATATTACACTTAGCCTGTCTGTCATCCTAGGGATCTTGTAAAATCATTTTCTGTTCTAATTTATTACTTTTAGTGTCAATCAGCTGCCGACAAGCTGAGTAACATCATTAGGCATTGAGTTCATCTACTCAGCACTTTTTAAATGCAGTTTAAGTAGTTGTCTCATTATGTGTAGTAGGACAGAAAGTCAAGGTTCAAGGAGTTTTCCTTTTTGGCAGACATATTGTTGAAGCCTCTACTATTATCTTTGAAGGAAAAATACCCAACAGAAAATAGCCATTTTTTATTTTTAAGGTTTTGAAAAAAAATGAAAAGAAGGCAGTGAAATGCAGTAAAACTCACTGTAGAAACTTTGGTTCTGATTTCCCACTGCTTTACTTTGTATTTACCTCAGATGCATGAGTTGAAAGGTGTGAGGATGGAGAAGAGTCAGTGATGAATTGGGGATTTTGTATAATGTGGAGCTGATGGCTTCCAGCCATGAACTAATAAGTGGTTGGGGTTCATCTCCTTACTGAGAGCCTGCTATTGCTGTGCAGAGAATATAATGGATGGAAATAAACCATGCACCAATCCTGTAATAGAAAACATTGATTTCAACATCCCCGAGTAGAGCATGATTTTATTTAACACTATTACACACCACAGGTATGTCCACAGCACCGACTGTGGCAAGGTAAGAGTGAAACTGCTGCAAGTTTGTTTGGAATGATTTTCAGGGCTGTTTTTAAAATAAAATACAAGTATCAAAATGTCACAGCAGACAGAAGAAGCCTTCCAGCTTCATCCCCGACTAGAGACCTGAGAGTTTGACTCTGGGCTAGAACCCAAAGAGGGGCCTCATGGCTATCCCTCAGAAGCTCCTTCATCCCTCAGCCACTTCCCAGTGGCAGTCCATGTCAGAAGATAATATTCCTATGTCAGTCTCGTGTTTCTGCTCCATCTGAATACAGTTCTTCTGACTGTGTCCAGATAACAAACAGATTCTCTTAAAAAGTCCCAAAGCTGCTGAGATGTAGTGATTCAAGGACAGTTAAGAGTGATGGTTGTTTTTGGGAAGCCCCAGCTAATAGGTGTAGTATGAAGCTGAAGAGAAGAAATATAGTGCTGAGCTGGGTTGTGACCATGTGATTTTTCTGTCAGTAACAGGCAGGATGTGGCCATTTTGTGCCTATTTCTTACATAGTTTTATGCTGTTTGATTAGGGAGACAAAGTAATCATCCTTCTGGAGTGGAATGGAGTTTACCAAAATTTGGGAGAGGCTAACTTCAGCCTGGAACAAGTTGTTAAACTGGTGGAAGGAGGTCAGGAGGGGACAACTCTTCTAGTGTGAATGACTACTTAGGATTCTACTACCTTATTTCTCTACAAATCAAGGGAAGAAGAGAAAGTTATGTCATGTAGAAATAGCATAGAGAAAAGGTACTGCATGTTTTCTAAAGGATGCTGAGGATATGTTCCTTTGATGGAGTAGTGAAAAATATTTTATGAGTGGTTTATCATGTTCATGCTGAATTGATGATTTCATAAGGGAAGATTCGAATTGCCTTAATTGTGTCTTAGTGTGACTGAAGCTTTTTCTAAATGCATTTTGTTTTACAAAGAAAATTAAATACAAAAGTTTTTTACCAGTCCTATCTAAAACTTTTGGACCACAATCATTCCTAATTCATAATGGTATCAAATATGTGTGGTATAATGTTCCTGTTAAACAAAAGCAAAGAAGGTAATATGAAACAGCAAATACATTGATAAGAATTCCCAGTTCACAGAAAATTATTATTGGTTCAAAGTCCAGACTTCCTCCCCTTGGTAAATTGCCTTATATGACATTCTGTACATTTTAGACGTAGTTACCAAAGCTAGCAGCTTTCATGGTATCCATCCAACAGGATATTGTAGTCAGAGTACCAGTAATTCTGGGAAGCATCAAAAAAATGTTTCAGAGGATGTTTAGTCAGAAGAAAATCACAGCAGAGGCAAATCTGAACTGTTTGAGCAAAAGGAAAATTTCCTGCTGAACAGTAGAACAAATTCTACAAATAATTGCACCTACTGGACAAGTTAGATAAGGATGCAGTACACATTTTAAAATAGTAATCTTGAGGCTGCATATGTAGCTGTAGAGTGCATACGGGTGCATCTTGCTATAAGTAGTATCTTTGTGTGAATGGCTCACTTTGAGTTTACCTTTAAAGATAATCCTTTTTAAAAAAATTTATTCTATTAGGTCAATCATCAGAATTAGGAGAATATTAATATATGGCAATAGTTATACTGTGGAAGGGCATCACTTTCTGCATGCAGGAGTGTAATTCTCTTAATAGGCACAAATCCTATAGGGACCCCAATATTCAGGTTGTATGGTAAACTCCTAAATTAGGCTTCAAACCAGAATACATTTAAACATATTTAATGTGAATAATTTGGCTTATATGTGTACATCAAGGTAAGCAAATGAGAATGGGAGGGATCTCAATTTTTCAACTCGGTTCAAATTGAGTCATAGCTTTGTGCTTTATATAGCAACAAGGCCCTGATTAAGCACTTAAGCATGTGCTTAAGGTTAAGCACGTGATTAAGTGCTTTGCTGACCTAGGGCTTAAGTACCCTGTAAAGCATTGGAAAAATGAATAAATCAAATTTAGGTCAAATCTAGCCCTGTGCCACACACCTATGGTAAGAGCAGAGCAGGAGGGAGGAAGCTTTGCCTTCAGAGGCTGCAAACAGCAGAGCAGGATTACAGCCTGCCATTGCGGGGAGCGGGAGCAGGCGCCTGTGACAGCCCCTGCCCCGGGAGGGCTCGGCCCGGTCCCGGGCTGGCTGTCACACTCTCGGCTGCAGCCACAGCAGCCCGGGGCCAGCGCTGCGCTTTTCGCAGAGCAGGGTTCATTCAGGTGCTGCGGGGCGGCCGCGCGTCCTGCCCTGACTGGGTGGCCCTGGTCCTGCAAGGATGCTCGATGCTGCTCCTCTCTGCCTGTTCTCCTCCTCACCTTACACCCTGGGGGGGAAATGCTGCAGGGGTCAGAATTTCCTTTGAGGATAAGCAGCAGGGACATCGTGCTTAGCCTCGTGTGGAATTTGGGTGTCCAGTTTAGATGCTGGAGCTGGAAGGTCCTCTGCGGGGATCTCTCCCCATGGGACAGTCCCACCTCCCACAGGGATGCACCAAACACCTGCTTTCGTGTCTGATTGCAGCAAAGGCTGATGGTTAGAAATGGAAATCCACACATTTGGGAAACAGGGACTCTATTGATAGAAAATGGACAGGCATTAACAAAAACCAAAAGGGTTCTTTGTGGATGAGCACTCCCAGAAGTGCTGAACGTTGTTCTGAAGCTGCTTAGCCTTCTCTGATCTGGCATTGAAAGCTGTAATGAAAAAGGTATTTTGACTTTGTTATTTTCTTGGTCAAAACAAGTCACTGCAGAATGTGCTTAAAAAAATTTGAGAGTTGCCACAAAACCTGCTTTGGTAGTTACAGCATTCAATGTGCTCAAGAAGGGTAGAGCAAAGAGAGATCTATAGAGGGCCTCAAAGATGAGGACAAGGTGAAGTTTAAGGGATAAAGACCAAGTATGCATCCTAAGAGGAATAAAAAGAATCTAAACGAATTCATAGTTCCTACTAAGAATGGTACTGTGCCACGTAAAACATTTTGATTCTCTCTTTTTTTCTTATCCCTGTCTAAAACCTGCCTTTTCTCTGGAAGGAAAAAAAATAAAGTCTTTCAAACTCTGTAACTTCCATGTAGTGGAAAAGAGGGACACATCATGTGCTGTCACTGCAGTTATCCTCTCCAGTACCACCTACAGTGGAAGTTTAGCTGCAGGCTAGAGTTATACAATATCACAGAGAGAGATTAAGCATTACATTTATTGTGGTTGCTGGAAGGGGATATTATTGCTGTTTCAGTGGAGAGATTTATAGCAATACTTAATGAATGCTACTAGTTTTCTTATCAGTTGGTAACCATACACATGTGCATGTGAAAATATTGCATTAAGTCTTTATAGAAACCTCAGAAAAAGTTGGATATTAGTGTTTGTGGCAGATTTGGCAGCATAATGGAGCTGTGGTAGTATAATGGCATGGTATTGTTAGGTTGGGCACGTGCAGTAGGATAGAATACAGGCAAAATCAGCCTGATTGGTTTTAGGCATTTACCAAAAGAAGAAATTCTTTGTCATTTATCCTTGGGAATGTGCAGAGTGTTATAGTTATCAGTCTCAGTCTATTTTTATGAAAATATCATAGGTCAGAAACAGTTCAGAAACTAAATGCAAATTAAAAAAAATTACAAAGCTTTTAATGATATTTTCCATTTTAGCTCTATTTAAATCAGAGTCATATGTGAGTCATCAGCAAAATACGAACTATTAAGATAGATCAGAATGATGTGAAATTTAGGAGTTCCTGGAAAAAATAGAAAACAACAAATTTTCTTGTTATCAAGCAGATCTGCTGTCACCTACTCCTGGTTTTTTATGTAGTAGAGAGCCATAATGAGAAGCCAAAAGGTAGCAGTCAGTGCAGAGAATTGACTTTTCCCTTTCCAGAATCTTCACTTAGAAGTACTAAAGACTGAGCATCTCAGTAAATCTGCGAGAAAAAAAATCTTATTTAAATTCTTTTAGATATAACATTTATTCTGCCCTCTGACCAGGTGCATTAATATTCTATGATCATGCATAGATAGCTGCATGGTAAATATATATTTGTACATTGAGCTGAAGTGAAGTTTTCATTAAGCTGATCACAGGCAAATTATTAGGCTTAGAAGCAGCTTTTTATGTCTCAGTGCAACAACTCTAAGTTCATGACTGGTATCAAGAGTCATTCACTTGAATGCTTGTAGGTGCAGCTTTTTTCCTTCAGGAAGAGAGATTTATTACAATATCCTGCTATTGAAACCTCAGTCAAGATTAGGTGTAAAGACAACACAGAATAGATAAATAGCATCTCTGGTACTCACCATCAAAGGATGTGATAGAGTATTCTCAGATGGAACCGACAGGTCTGATATTGCATATTAGTAGAGTTAAAGATATATGAGGTATTGAAAATATTCATACTTCTGCAGTGGTGGAGAGAAGGCAGAAGCTTTTGGCTTGGATGTTTTAGATAATTAAGAGCAACAAAAGATTATGTTGGAAGCAGATTTGCTGTAGATAGATAGTATATTCTTACTAGAAAAATGGGATATCTCTCAAAGTGGACTGATGGCCCTTTTTCTTCTCCCTTTTAAAAGGAAAGAGCACTTCTATCTTTTAACTGAATTGTAGGATGCATAATCAGACTCATGGCAAGTAATGAAATGACTTTTCCTCCTCTAATAATATTCCTTCCAGAATTTATCAGTATTTTGCAACAGTACTTGCAGTCTGAGATTACTATTACATAGATATATTCCAAAATTTAGATAAAAGAAACCTACTGTATCATAGAATTATTAAAGAGAATGTGAGTGTATAAATTAATTTGACTAGTGTTGAATAAAAGCACCTCATTTTATTGAACTTCCATCACCTTTTTCTAAATGGTAGTGAAGTGGTAATTAAGAAAGGCTAATTATATATTATTGTAAAGTGTACATTTGTTATTAATTTTTTGATGTGCATGCTTTATTTTTCCTGGCTGCAGTTTTTTGCATAAACTCTCTGCTCTGACTTACCTTTGGGGATAAAAGGCTGGGGCTTGATGCTGGAGGCATCTACAAATGGGAATTATAAAAACTGCTTCCATAAATTGTAGACTCTCCTCTGTCCCTGCATTATATTTCCTTTCTTGGCAAGCATTCACAGTCATGTCCCAGAGTGAAGCTTCCTGGCTGTGGTTTGTGGTGCTTTATTGGTCTGTGGGGCCACACTCTGCAGTTGTTGCACCAAGAGTAGAGGTCCCCAGGCATGATGTGAGCTTGCTGGGTGACAGCATTACTGCCTCTCTCTGGGTAGAGGACCCAGAGCACCAAAAACATCCGGTGGAACAGGAAAAATCCTTTTTTTTTTTTTTTCCCCCACCAAAACCTGCATGGAAAGCTCCAAGAAATGTTGAGGACTGGAAGCTCCCAGCTGGGCAAAACCAACTCAACACAGTAGAGACTCAGTGGCATAACGAACTTCTGTTTGCTTTAAAATAATAGAGCAAAAATAAACTAAAATTCCAAACTAACATTCTGCAGGGTCTCCTGCAGCCATAGATGTCTGCAAAGTCTCCTGTGCCATGGGGCAGCAAGCAGACTGCTGGAGGAGTAGCTCTGCTTAGCTCTCACTCCAGGACAGGCTGAGATGCTTCGCAGAGGTTTGCAGGCAGTCCGAGGGATGAAGGGCATGCCATTGTTAGCTGTTGGTGACTGTCATCAGCCACAGCTGCTTCACCTTGGGCTATGTTATAGACCTGCCCTTAGAGGAGTTCATGTGAGTGGCCCTTATTGATCTATTAATGTAAGCATGGCCAACGTTTTCCTGATAAAATTCTCAGGAAGTGCCATTTCAGACTTAGGATGGGCCAAGTAAACAGGAAGAGAAGTTAGACACAATTTTTAAGTTGTAGGTAGCCTAGCTCTTTACATGATTAGTTGTTTAAGCACAGATAGAAAATTTTGATGTAATTTAGAAAGAAATTAGACAATATACTTTATAACATTTCACACCATCTATACATAGGAAATGCAGACGTATCTTTTAGTGTTTACTTACTAAAGATGCAAATTGTTTGTCTAAATAATAAAATAGTTAAGGTTGGAATTCATCTTTTTAATTAAAATTTTCCCAAGGCAAGTAAGATTACTGTAGCATGGAGAGATTTGCTGATACTTGTGTAATGTGTTTTTTATAATGCTGATGGTGCCAGACAAAGTCAGTTATGTGCCACTCTTGTTGTCTGTTATTAATATTTTTGTATCAATGATGAGAAGAGCAGCAGCAATGATTGCAGTCGATGAGCCACAATAAATAGCAGCAAATGCATTCTAACCTCTGACTCTGTGACAAACAGCATGGGTACTATCTGCAGCTCTGGTTTTAATTTTAATGGCATCAAAGGGAAACTCAAGAGCTTCAGAAAATAACTCTGGCACCATGGCTTAGATGAAATAAAATGCTTACCCACAAACATAAATTACCACAAGAATAAAAAGACTACACCAAAATGACATAGTTCCATAATGCTCTTAAATCAAGAAACAGAGGACAGTGAGCACAGCTCCCAAATTGCAGCAGTCACACTGCTTGATGAGTGGCTTTTTTTTGGCACTAGCTGACCTAACAGGTTTCTTCAAGAAGTGGTACTTGACGGCATATACTCAGATTGTGTGGGGAAATTCAGCAGGATGACACTCCCATTTCATGAGAATTAATTCCCAGCACACATTAGAAAAGGTATTTTCACAGTTCTGACTACAGCATTGCACTGCAGGAACACGTGTTCTGGTGAACAGGATGCTTTGTTGGACTTTCATTGCCACTGAACTCATTGAATTTGAAGCTGCATGTAATTACTTTAAGGCATAGTAAATCCTGCTCACCTCACTAGTGATGGCACTACAAGAGCTACTGTATTTGCAGTCAAAGCCAAGACAACACTGCAACAAGCTGCAAAGTCCTGGGCAAAGCATTTTGCAGGAGGAAGTACCTACATACCTGTCACACGGGTCTGTGTATTGTTGCTGCAGCGGCTACATAGTCTTCTTCACTAGAGTTACTAATATTTTTATCTGTAAATTCCTCACGTTTTATTCCTTATTCTAACCTCACTTTATGGGATTTTTTTGTCTAGTCTAGGGGGGTTGATAAGCTCACCTGGCTCTTCTGGGATTGACAGTATATTGGCTTTCAGACCAAGCTCTGATCACCAAGATGGTTATCATAGTTGAGACCATACTTTCACATGCATTGAATGAAAGAGGGAAAAACCCACTTCTGACTATGTTATCCTGTGTTAATACATAATGACTGATGTTAATGAAACATGTTGGCCTCTAATGAAATCACTTCTTCATTACTGCAAGAGGAATGGGGCCAATTCCACTCTGGCATGGATCCCATTTGTGGTACCTGTAGTGATGGTTCAGTTTGGCTCCCCATAAGAATCTAAAATTTCAGCACAGTTCTTTATTATGTTCAAATGCACTGAGACACAAGTAAGCTATTAATGTATTACTGTTGTTATTTGTAAGTCTATTAGTTACCCACTGAAGTTTTCAGCACATCATTTTGTAAACTTCCATGTAAAAGTCCTCATGCGAAACAAGCCGGAGCTCGCTGGTGCTGCAGTCCCAAGTTGATCTGTTCAAGGTTCTAAGAACCCAGTGGCTCAAAAGAGATTTTCATTACTGTAGTGAGAAACCCCTCTGTATCTCCTATCTCATTTTAGGGAGCTTTAAATATCTGATAATCATAGCCTACCTAGAAATCACTTTTCTGTCTGAGTCATGGAAATAGTGCTGGTTGCCAGACACGCTTAAAAGGAAGTGATCACTGAACCTGATTTTTCAGGCTTAAGAAGGCTTTTTTGGCAGGTTTTCAGTGCAACTTCCACAGGCTGAGTCTTCACACAGAGGGACAAAAACCTCGTGTTTAAGTTCATCTTGTGGACTTCTTTCAAGAAGTGAGGGGTTCTGTTACCATTTTTTTATCTCAAGGGGGAAAAAAAAAAGTCTTTTGATATTTTTATTCCTTCAAAAAATTCTGTCAAAAGAAGAATAAGAAAGGACAAAAGCAGAAAAAAATAAACCTGGTATTCTTTCTTCAGTGATAGAAGAGAATCCTGTTTTGACCACTGTACTTGAAAAAAACTTCCTCCTCAAAACACTGGGGAAAAAAGTGGACAGTTATTTTGAACTATAGAAAAACTAGTTTTCTTCTGGAAAGTTAAAAGAATTTCCCTTTGGAAAAATACTTGTCAAAGTCTGTAGGAGGGCGGGGGTGGGGGGGGAGACAAAATCCCATATCACTTCAGATTTTTGACTAGATCCTGAGATATAGGTGGCTTTTACAAAGCACAGTTCAGGTGTGGGAGTATACGAAAGCTCACCTTTGCACTCCTGTAATCTTAGTCACTTGCTCCAAGCTATAAGATGGCTCTAACTTCTACCAACATCAAGTAGCACCTGGACCATTCTGTCTATGCCTGCTGCTCCCCACAGGCCATCTGTGATCTGCATACCACCCTTTGCAATTATTGATACAGTAATTACCTCTGATGTTGGATATAGCTCCAACTTTCCATTAAAAAGAAAAGACACGGATGAGATATCCTCTCTGGAATTCTTGGTGCCAGAAGTAGAAGTAACCTGGTGGGTCAAAAGGTGTCCAGGTTGACACATGCTGCATTCAGCCAAGAGACTTGACTTGTCCTCACTTCAGGCTCAGGACACCTTTTGTGAGAGCACTTTAGATCTAAAAGGCTGGTGAAAAGAACCCGAGCAATCTGCATCCTCTGGTGCTTGTAACTTGGTGCTGTGCTGGTCAGCAGAACACATCCTTCCAAAAAACAAGGGAAAATCACATCTTTGCCTTCTGTGAGTAGGAATTACTGACTTCTTATTAATTTTCTTTCATAAACCTGGCGCTTGTGTGGAAATGTTTTATGTAAATGCATTTTATTGTACTCTGTTTTCCCTTGATTCCGTATGAGGCTGACTACTTGCTGTGTACTGGAGTAGGTCTTTAAGCCAATCCTGAGCTTTTCCCTTCATTGTGTGAGGCACTTTAGAGAATCCTAGGCATTACATCCTCCTAAAATATGTGACCCATGCGGTCCAGAGATTTCAAACTTCTTGAGTAATTTGTTTAAGAACAAGTGAGTGCCACAGGGGAGAATCACTCCCAAATCCTGTTGTGGGAGTTGAATCCTAGAGGCTGCATTTACACTGCTGGGCAGCACCAATCTGTAGATATGAGGAAGAAAGGCCTGTCCATAAAGGTTAGGTTTTGGGGTTTCCTCAGAGCTGTTCTTTGCACTTCTGTCTCTTTAGGGCTGCACCAGCAGTTTCCCTCTAGTTTGTGTGTTCTGCTACGATGTTATAATCAACAAAACCCACAAGGCCGCTTTTGTAAATTTTCCCAACACAGTTGACCACAAATATATATGGAATGACAGGCACTATGAAATCCAGCTGGCATTCCAGAAAGTGAAAACCTTGGCTGAAAAGGAAACTAAACATGAGGTGGTAGATCATGTCCATGTTCCCTCTTGAGGTTCAGAGTGTTTTGTCAGAAAAACCGAGCGATTCACAGGTCATACAGAACTGAAGTCTGGCAGAAGAAAGCAGCTCTCAAGCTTCAGAATAGCACAATAATATTTACACACAGGAAAACAAGGTTGAATCCCATGGATTCAATATGAGCAGCATAACAAACAAACAAGTAGGGCGTTTTGTAAAGTCTGAGTCTAGTCTGGTTTTTAAATGGTTGCAGATTGTAAAGGTTCTAAAGAAAATCTTTACAGCTGCAGATAGAAAAGGTATTTCTCTTTTGGTCAGCATATTTACTTGATTTAAGCACAAAAATAACCTTAAGAAATCACCATATTTATGTCATGCTAAATATTTAAGGAAAGAGAGACCGGAATTGCTGTTAACTGTCAGTGGAGAAGATGGTTTGATGTGTTTTGTGAATGACTGGGTAAATCCTGCAATCTTGGCTCTTCCAGAACAAAACTGGCCTAGTTCCTTAGCACCCAGAACTATGAGGTGGGAGGGAGTCATGTAAGTTTGGTTTTTACTCCCTTCATCAGTGATACAATTCATGCTGCAGACTAACCTGGGGGTATTGCATGCAACAAATGAGCACATACAATGGTGATTTAATTACACATAGCCCTTTCTACTCAGCTACACACCTCATTCCTTGGTCTTACACTGACTCCAAAGGCAGAATTCATTATCTGATTGGTCAAAGTGCTGCTCTGGGCCCATTGCTTACTTAGCAGAATAGATGTGAGTTAAAAGGAGGATGAGGGGCTATTTCTATGTGGGCTGGGTTTTTATTATTTTTAAATTTAAATAAGAGTCTGAATCACTATAATATAAAGAGACCAAAATCAAACAACCATGGTTCATTCCTGTGCTTTGATTTTATACCCATGCATGTTTAAAAAAAAGAAAACTAAACATGTGTGCTGCCTTTTAATAAAGATCATATTAAAAATTCAATAAATAGCAATATCTCTGATCTCTTAACAAAAGCGTCTGGTGTACAGGAAATTAAATGAAAAAAAAACTTGTTAATCCTTTTTGATTTCTGTACATGGTAGCTGGAAGCAGAATTCTTTAACTCGCAGGATTCTCTTTTTGTCCTCCCTCTTTTACATTTCTTCCCCTTTTTTCCTTTCAGCACAAACGTTGTCTGGGTAACCTCAGTGTAAATGCAGTCTGTTTCTCTGATATATTTAAAAAATAAATAATAAAAGAATAATAATAATAATGGAAAAAAAAAGGGGGAAAAAAGCCGTCGTGTCATTGTCTCATCCCTCTGGCCTTGCTGTGAGGGATCTGTCTTGAACCAGGTGATAACCTGATAGACTTTATCTTGTCTTTTCTGGGCCTCCCTGAAGCCTGCCAACACTTCGGCTGGCTGTTAGGCATTTTAAATATCCCCCATGAGCCCTAACCTTACCCCTTTTCTCTTCTTGTCATCTGGAATGTCTCAGAGCTGTCAGAGGCTTGTTGCTTATTGATGTTTCCGTGTGTTTTATGTCTTTTCTGAGATATGACAGCCCCTGACACAGTGCTGATTTCAATCAGCCGGCTTCTGGAGAGGCCTAAGATTTTGTCCTCGCGCGGTCCCAGCCGCCAGTGCACTTCAGAGGCCTCCATCTAATGAAAATGTTTCAGCAGGCGGAATAAAGGCCTGCTGCTCAACAAACAGCAGCTGATGAATTCACAAGACCAAAAAAAAAAAAAAAAAAAAAGAAGAGGAGGAAACCCTCCCCCCCAGCCCCTCTGCCTTTGTTATGAGAAAAGCAAGAGGAGAGAGTGACCTCACGAGCCAAAGGTTTTGACACTGAATCAAATCCCTTTAGGCCTGAACTGGCAGGCTGGGCCCAGCATTGGATTACTTTATCACATCTTAGAGTGATGCTTGTATGTACCTCAGGACACCCTACGTGTAAAGAGTGGATATTTTACCCCCCTTGCTTATTAAGTCAAGTCTCAGTGTCTGGTGGGAAGGGGAGGTCTATCTGATGGAGCACCAGGAGAGGAAGAAAGCACATCCCTGCTAAAAGCAGGGAGGGAGATGATTTGAATGGAGAAACCTCTTTGAAAGAAAGCAGGTCATGGGCTTGGCTTGAAGTCGCTATGGGGGAACAGATATTTTTATTCACTATCAGCTGAAAAAGAGAACAAGATTTGAGGCAACATAGAGCATTTGCTTTGTGGGTTTTGGTTTGGTCTTTTAGGCATCATGGAGCCACCTGCCCACCCGGGCTGCTCCCAGCTGCTGTTTGTGCTGCCTCTGTCACCCGGCCTCAGGTACCAATGGTGCTCCTCATGGCTCTTTTCAGCACCTCCAATGGGGGACCAGTGAAGGCAAGTCATCCTCCACCTCCACCTGGAGAAGCCTCTTGTAGGGTTTCCTTGTATTTTCCCAAGCAGCCCCATCCCTCTCAAGGCATTGTCTGAAACTACATAGATTCTTTAATCCTCCGATTTCAGCTGAAATTACACTCTTGTGAGGCATCATTTTTATCCAGGCTCTGGTGCGTGTGTCAGGAGTTGGCCCCCGACACGCAAGGTGCTGCACAGGCATAGCAGGAAAGCACAGCAGCTGCAGCAGCACCCTGAATCATTAATGCCAATGCTGTGATCATTTCCTCCAGGATGTACAGCCCGTATTATGTACTTTATCTATGTGATGAAGCCCAGTGATGTCTTTTTTTTAGAGGGATTTTACCTATCTGAGCCTGGGCTGTGGGATTAAGTTCATCAGCGGGTGAGATGTGTCGGGGTTCATGTTTACTTCTTTATTTGCGTGAGTTTGGTTGGGTTTCTTGCTGTTTATTTTTGCACAGAGGAAAAACAATCTCTCCCTGTTCATCTAACTAACTAAATAAACACAGCCCACCCCACTTTTGAAAAACATCAGTGAAATTCATATCTGCAGTGACTCAGATGGTTTTGTTAATAACAGAGAGAGCTCTCAGTGTAGCCTGATTCTGTCCTTCAGATGGGAGGCTTTAATCCCGAGTCTTATTTTTCACAGTGTTCAGCTACTGGTTTTTGAGCAACAAATTACATCCATGCCTCCAAGCCAAACAAGGAGTGAAAATTTCTATTTAAAAAAATGTGGAAATAATACTGTCTATCTACCTACAGTACAATTCCATTTTTAAAGTGCTTTGATATTTTTAACAATATTAATATAATAACAGCAGCATGTGCCTATTGGATTAGTCTGTATTTTATAACTTGGTATCCAATTTCTCCCTTGTTTCCTGCAGGACTGTCACTATTAATTTCTACTCCCATTTTTTCCGTCAGTGTGAACATTGTCATTGGACTATTGTTTGTAAGTGATAAGCAGCCCCTAGTATTATTATTATTTCACTCCTGCTTGTTGAGCATCAACAAATCTACCAAAAATATTAAAAATTTGGTGGAAGTTTAACCCTCTCTTTGCCAGATGTTCCCCTTTTATTCAGCTCAAAGGAGCATACTTGCTACTGTATTATTCAAGAATGAAAAAATAGGAAAGTAGTAGAAAGGCAATCTGTCATAGGGAAAAAAAAATACCTCAGGGGGTAAAGAATGCCTTCACAGTATGGCTTTAAGGTTTTAATTTATATTGGTCCTGACTCATGACACAGCCAGAGCAAGCCCAGGCCTGGGAGTCAGGTCTCCCACTGACCCTTGCATAGACTGGTGGGGAGAGAGATGTCAGCTGAAAACTCCCAGGGATCACGGGGCTGCCAAGCGCTTTGGAAATGACTGCCAATTTGGCCTAGTCTCAGCTGAACACATGCCCAAGAGGGAGGGAATGCCAGTAATAAAGCAGTTTAGAGGGGAAAGAGATTTCTTTTGAGCTCCCAAACCTTTCCAGGCTTTTTCTGTGACAATATGGTTTGCATCCAGGCATGCTCTCTTAGACATACCTGCATGCACATATGTGTACACTCACTTTCAAAAACAGTCTGAAAAGTTTTGCATTAGGGGGATGCCCTTTCTATGTTCACTATGCAGCCAACCAAACCCTCTAATTTCAGAAGACAACAGCAATAGAAGTGAATGAACTCCAAAACACATTAAAAACCCAAACTCAAATCCCTGCGGGCATTTATGGTGCAGAACAGGTGAATACTAAAGACACCAGTAAGCCCCATCCTATTAAATTTAGGTAAAAAATATGCTGATTTTTCAATGATGGGGGACAGTGTAAAACCACAAAAATGTAAATGATGCAGTTTTGTTAATGAGTTGTATCTTTGTGGACAATTTTTTCCAAATTCACATAATATGAGTAAGTAAAGGTTTCCAGGGTTTTTTTCCCCCACTCTTCCCTGTAAGATCTAAAAGCATAGAGCAGATTGAATGCTCTTGTTCATGTGAGCTGTTGTAAAAGAGACACAATTTAAAACTTGGTTGTCCTGAAATCAGTTTTTCTTCTGTTTTATTATATTCCATTATGATGTTTCAAGGTTAAGAAAGGAGGATAAAAAAAATTATTGGATTGACTAAAATATTAATTACTGTGCAGTTCATTCAAGCTTTTTGCTATTTGTTTTACTCAGGTTAGTGCCACTGGAGTAAATGGTTTTGCTTATTTAAGTAAAGGCTGCAAGATGAGGCCTAATATGAAGATGTGGAAAAGAGAATAGGGAGAAGAGCGGCGGGGGGAAACACCAGCTGTATTATTCATGTCCCAGATCAGTGCATGAAGTGTGCCAGAAGTAAGAACTATTTGGTGCATGTAACGTGACAGTTAAGAATACCTAGATGGAAAAAAAACCCCAACAAACAAAGCACCGCTTGGCAAGCACATTCATCTGCTGCAGCATCTGCCTCCAATATGCTTTACACTTGCATAGATACATTTGGGAACTGAAAGGTAACAAGAATTTATCAAAGGATTAGCAAGCACTGCTGCTGCCATTCACAACTGTTACAAATATAAATTGTCATAATCATATTACCCATTCCTCAGTTTAATTTTTGCCAGAATGTCTTTTGTCTGAAATGCCAAAATGTAATCTGGAATTGGATGGATGCTGACACAGCTGAAATATTTTGCATTAGTCACTATGTAAAATGCTTCCAGAAGTATGGGGGGGTTTTGTATATGTGACTGTACTGGAATAGACACTTAACAAAGATGATAATATCTCCATCACATCTTTCATTCCATTAAAAAGTTAGAGTATCTCTTTGAAGGTTTTTTGGAAAACACTGGTAAGGAGGATGGTGTGGATGGTGTCAGTTTAAGGGACTCATGACCTACAGAGCAGTCCCACAGTTACAGTTTGTATATGCAACTAGATCACAGGTAATTTCAAAGGTGTATTTATTCAGACCAGCATAGAGCAGAGAGTGGTGTCCAGTGAGAAACAAATCCATGGTTGTTTCAGTGACACATGAAAGAAAAAATGCAACTCTGCGAAGACCTGGAGATTTTGGGAATGGTTATGTTTCACAGATTTCTGGCTTACTTTGTGAGTTTAGCACAAACCAAACCCAATTCTACAAAAAACCCACAAAAGACAAAACTGGTTGATATCTTGATTCTGTTTAAGTGAAATACTCTATTTGAAATCAACGCAGCTCTGGATCTGGCATTAGTTTTTCCTCTTTAGCACAGATCAGGACAACAGAAACGTTATACAATTGTGGCTTTTCCATGTCAGGAACACACATAAATTCCTTTATATTCCTTTATTTTAAATGCAAAGTTTTCTAAAACATTTAATATCTTAGGTTTGGGCCTTCATCCAAACGACTTCGGGTCAAATCTGTCTTTGCTAGGGCTTGATTTACTTTGTTTTGCATGCACTAGAGAAAGTTTAAACCTCAGGTGGCAAAGTACTAAAGTATGAAACTCTGAAGCAGAATCTGGTATGAGGAAAATGAATGGATGTTCTGCTGCCCTTTGCTCACTGGGACTTTCTAGTGGAGGTAAGGAGCCATAGTTTAGCTCAATCTGCATGATGAATGATGTGTGTTTGATGAACATGCTACTTTTAATTGTACGTCTTGCAGTGTTAGTAACTTACACAGGTAGTGCCTGCCAAGTGGAGTTGGCTTCTTGGAAGAAGAACAAAAGATGAGTAAGGAGAAACGAAAACAGTTTACCTACTTTTTATTTTTTCAGTAACACTAATGTGCTGAATATTTTCCAAAAATAAAGAAAGCACAGTTGTGTCCACATGAGTTCACAACACACAGACAGTGAGCTGGGGACAGCAGAACAATAAGGTGAAAGGAACAGCGTGACAGCCAGAAGACTGAAATGGGGGATTTTAGGCATGTTAGTGAGCAGGGAAAAAAAGTCCAGTGAGTGAGCAGTAGTGATTCACTGTTGTACTAAATAGAAGGAAGGGAAAGGAAAAGAGGAGAGGTGAATTTTAGGGATATTAGATAGATCTATATGCTTATGTTCTTGCGTTTACACACTGCTTACATAGTCTGCGTTCAGATGATACATCAGATAGGCTTCTGAAGTAATGCAGACTTGGACAAGACTCTCTGACAGAGGTAAATGGGAAAACATGGAAGCCATAAAGCAGGACCTTTTTCTCCAGGGCTCATCTGGTGTCTCATTTGCTGCTTCTAACACCACTGAAAGATTTCTGAGCACTATGATACTGTTATTAAGAATAGCTGTATCATGATTTCTGCTCAGCAGTAACAGCCTTAGGCAGTGCATGCTCAGTGATCTGTGAGCATTCGCTCTCCACCTCCCGGGATGCCAACAACAGAATGTTCTCAGCTCCTCCTGTAGCACTTCTTATTTCATTTGTTCCTTTGTCCACACCTCTGATCACTTGCAGCAAGGTCTTCTCTTATCCTGATACTGAAGTTCTTGAGTTTATTTCCATGCTGCGGCTTTTCTCCCTGGGTTCTTTCTCAGTAGGACCAGTTCATGTTGTGGGCTGACAACTTCATAAGGAGAGATCAAAACTGCTCCACAATCCAGTGTCTTTGCAGCAGGAAAGACATGGTTGTGGTTCGACAAAAATGTGCAGTGGCAAGTCTTGGGCAGGGATGAGATAAATGAACTCCCTGTGTGCCCAGCAAAACCTGTGGTTTTCCCTGTGACCCAGAGGACTCATTTCTAGTGAAAAATTAATAGTTTTCTGAAACAAAATTTCTTCATGTAGTATACTATGTGATGTTATGAATAAAACAGACAAAGGCTTTGACAAAATAATGTGTAGGAATTTACAGAAACTTCTCCTAACTGTTGAAGTGATTTATTTTATTGAAGAGGAATGTGGATTTTTGGGTGATCAAAGCTAACTTTCAACAATACTATACGAGGACAGAAAGGTGGATATCAGTCAGCAATTAGTAGCAACATTTGCTCTGCGTGCTGGTTTCCTGAGGAAAATCCAGAGAGGTTTTCTTCAGTGTTTGGTTGTTAGGTGGTGCATTGATGAGCAGAGCAATGAAGCACTTCTCATTGCTTTTGTGTCAGTTAGGAACAGCAGCTGCAGAAGAAGAATACTCATTTCTTTTACCATATTCATCACCTTAGTATTGAAGTACCCTCCAGTAGTACATTAAGCATGACTAACATCTGTTCTGTGTTTGTTTTCTCACCTCCTCTCCAAAGGGAATGTATATAAAGTGAACTGTTCTGGTTTGTTTTGATATATATGTTACACTGCTACATGTTTGTCAGAAGACTAAGTCAAAGAAATCCTCTCTGAGCTTAGAGCACTGGCTCTCTATAAAGCTACCTCTAAGTCATGGAGACCTGGTGGTTTTTTTCTCTTCTCCATGCACTCAGAATGGCCAGAGGAATTTACACTGGCTATTCAGTTGGATCTTTTTTACAGGGGAAAGAGTGGTAAGGAGAAAACATTTTTTTATTTCAAAAATATAGTATGATAGCTTGACCAAAACCACATTTTGTACCACTGACATCATGTCTTTGCATCTTAAATGATATGGGTCACCAGTGACCCCAATGATCTATTAAAATGATGTACCTAAGAAAGATATTTGAAAGCCAAATGTATCAGTGGCAATGTGCAACCAATTTGTCAGTGCAGTGCTGATGTAACTNNNNAGTGCTGATGTAACTTGGCATTATCCCCTATCAATGAGCTGCAGAAACATATCTGGTACTTGAGTCTTTGGGGAAAGATCAATATGGTCAGCCCACATATCAGCCAGGAACATTTAGAAGAAGCAATAAAGAGAGTGATATAAAGATATTTCGTGCATATGATGAAAAAGGTGGTGCCATTTATCCCTGGGAGAGTATAAAAATGGTCATTGTAGAAATGAGATGCTGAATCAGCCCAAAAGAGCTATCACTTACATTAATATTGAATTGTTTTAGGGTGGGAGTTTTGAATAGTAGCAAAAAGACAGGAAAGTTGCATGTTTGTCTTTAAGTAGAAGACATTGATCAATTAGTGAGTAGGGTTGTTAGACTTGTTTGACAGTTGTATTTATTTGTTCATGATTTGTGGCAGCTTTTCATTAGAGATTGGGTGCAGACAGTGTGAGCATGGCTACATCTCTGCAGTTATCCTCCCTGAATTTCTCTAGTAACAAGCAGCTTCCAGGGCAGCCAGTGCATTGCCTACGGTCCCTCACTGTTCTGCTTCCATAGTTCACACGTTCTAAAAAGACTTTCAGTGTTGCTTGTTCTCAGCATGTATCTCTGCCTAGGTTGTACAGCAGTATTTTTGTGTCAGATTCTAGCTGACTACCCACCCTACATCATACAATCAGTAATTTTTAGTACCTTTGGTAGTCCTATGTCTGTAATTTTAGAGAACAACCTTTTCAGTATGATGATTATAAACTTATTGAACAGGAACACCTCTATATTCACTCTTCAGGTTATCAGAGCAGTAAATACTGACCAGCACAGCCACATGTCAGAAATGTCCTTCCAGCCTCTACGGATTTGGACAGACCTGTCAGTTCTTATGTATGGTCTATGGATTGGCAGCATCTCGGCTGTAAAGCACACATTGGGAATCAACATTTGGAAAAGTGCTTGCCGCCTTTGCATAACAGTAAAAATTTTGCAACCCTAACGTTCATGCTTAATAAAAGGTAATCTTTTCCAACATGACATAGTAGGAAGAATGCAAATCCTCCCTGGTGTCACGTAGCTACAAGGAGCAGAGTTTCCCCAGGACTCGGAGAGAAGCCTGCCATATCAATGTCTGCCTAGCAACTGAAAGGTGACACGTGGAGCCTCCTTTTCAACTCATTTCCTCTTGATGAGAGGAAGGGATCCTCCTGCGAGTTATTACCTGAAATAATACCATATGGTAAAATGTAAACAACATCTGCATATTCATGTAATAATTTCATCTGTTTAATTAGTTCCAGCAAAGCAGTTTACCCTCTGAGGCCCTTGCTGTCAGCTCCACGCTCATACATCCATGCCCTGCTGTCGAGCCTGACAGCCATCTATTGTTCATTCACTGCTTCCACCTCGCCACTTAATGTAAGTGAATCTTCTGAGGGGTGGAAAGCCTGTCCCCATTGATCCAGATGTAAGGGCTGGGGGGAGAGAGTAAATATCTGT
>WEIT01039813.1:33735-56747 GCA_013389985.1 Dryoscopus gambensis
AAGCTAATTAAGTATCCCTTATCTGATGTAACCCTCATCCAAACAGAACCAGGGATCATCCTGTTACCGTTCTTGGAAAATGTAACTGTCGGAAACAATGGTGTTGCTGGCTGCGATTTGAATGTAGACCTTAAAGAATCATAATTCCAAACTTCTCGGTGCCCTTTCCCTATCAATCAAAAAGAATCATATGAAATAATTATTAGGCTACATAATTATTTTACAAAATAGAAGGTGTTTTTACTGCACATTTCCATTTTAGTACCAATCATTACTTTCCTGAATACTAATAACAGCGTTAAGCATTAATAGCATGTTTTAAGGTAAAGGGTCAATAGTCTAAGACCTATGAAAGAACTCTGAGCATTTGCAATGTAAAAGAAACCTTTCACAGAACAGTGTTAAATAATAAATGTATTTCTGGGGGAAATATTATATTGTGATCTATTTGGAGAGAAATGACAATTTATAGGACATCACTCAGCTGCCTCTGTATAAAATACTTTTAATAATGCTATGGCTTCACACTTAATACAGAGGTTCACAGAAAGCTTACAGGTCTCTGCAGAGGTCAGTATATACTGACCACTTGTACTCATTGAGGGGAAACTGAGGTACATAATCACTCAGTGCACCAGTAAAAGGAAAGGGATCTGAACTGGTGACTCAGTCCTCTGAGTGCAAGAAAATGGTGCCTTTTCTTTATTTCCAACTAGTATGCCATCTTCTAATAGTTCTTTTAAATGTATAATATGCACATAGGGGGTAGTGAAGTTACTCAGAAAAGGTAAAGGTGCTTGAAACTTCTTTGTTCAAGCTGGTTTAAGCTGCACAATTTGAGTGATGGAGGGGGAGGGGGAAGAGGAAGAAATATGGCATATCAGTTTGAATATTTTTTTATGCCTTCATATGTAGAAGGCATATGTATATGTAGACAGAAGGACCACAGGAACTGAAGCCTCAAGAAAGGCAGCTCAAGTCTGAAACCTCCTTGGCCCATTGAAGTCAAGGAGTTGACTCTTCCTCAAGAAATCATCTCTCTGTGGCATTACAAGTCCCGCAGTTTATTCCTTTTCAGGTTTACTCAAATGGTTTTTAAGGATTAAATGAGGTATGAATACTTAAGATCCCAGTAAGCTACCACTTTTCCTCATTAAATTTTTCTCTCCTTATCCTGTAGCTTTTTTCATCTTCTCAGAGCTGTGGTCACTTTGGATTCATCATCCCGAACCATTTTTTAAACCTAAATACCCCTACCTTACAAACACTAGTAAGGATTCACTCATATGCACAGGCTGGAGGAAGAACCACAGCTTCTTATTTATTATTATTAATGTCATCACTAAAATTATTCTTATTTACTGATATGTGAATAGTTGCTGAGGAAAAAGCAACACGAGTTCAGGTGAGTCAGAGAGGTAATAACAGAGGTGGTTGTCATCTGCATATCCAATACTTAAGACATTCCCTCCAAAAAGGGAAAATATCTTCAGCTTAGATTTCCACTTGAAAAAGTGATTATTTAATGACAGCTCCATGTAAAATGTACCCTATCTAAATCTCCTCTAATCTGTAACCAAATCTGAGTTTCCCAAGTTTTTATTTGTTTTTAATGCCTAACCAATCGAAACATATGTTTGCATAACACATGAAACCAGTGAATACTCTTCCAGCAGAGCAGATTCTTTTCCCAGAACTCACAATGAATCAACAAGTTTCAAGTGAGATCGAGACTACTTGGGATTCTTTTGGATTCAGGTTAGTCCTACAGGTCTGCTCATGTTTCCTTGAGCACCACAACTCCCACATGAGTCAAATATTCTCCTTCACCAGCTGTCAGCAGATTGCTGGAAGTAACTCTCATGGTGGAAGGGAGTGGATTTTCTTTCTGGGAGGAAGCTCCAACAGCAAATACGACACAGAGCCTGGGTGGCAGGTTGCCTGCATCAAGTTGTCCCATGTTCCGCTGTCATGGAGTTTTTCTGTGCATGCATAACAAGAACTTAAGATACAGAGTTAGTATGACAATAGAGCTTGTGCCTGCTCTTCTGGTCATTAATAACAATTGGTTTATAGTGCTATAGAATACATATCTGACTGTTAAAGAGTTAAAGAAAAAAATGAATCCTGTAAAAAATCAGGCCATCGTATAATGCCTCCTCATTGCTATAATGATATCAGTTGCAACAAGTCCAATGGCTGACCTCATTACAAGGGTTTAATTGCATTGTTACACAGTTTCACTTCTTCTCTCTGGCCTCTTTCTCTTTATGACAGCTTTAGAAAGGAATTTCAGCTTGAGGTCAAAGGAAATTAATTACTGCTTTCTTAATCTGTACTCATCTACATTTAGAAAACTTGGGGCTTTTCACTAACATATTTGTGTCTCATTTCTGTGTAGACCCAAAGTTATAAGACTTTTGTCCTTTGTGAAAGTGCATAAATAGCCTTTTTCATATCAGAGGCCAGATTTTTTTCATGTCATTTACAGTTGTGCACATATGGACGGATGCCAATGGAACCAATGGAATGTCTCTGAGTTTACATTCAGTGTGGCTGAGGTAGGGCAGTTGCAACGTATCTTTGGTTTAGACTAAAGACTCATGGCAGATGCCAGGTGTTAAAAGAGCCATTAACTACAAAACCAACCCAAGAACAAAGGAAAACCCAGCCCAATAAGAAGTTACACTTAGGATAAAAATCAGAAAGAGAATCTTCAAAATTAAATAGATACTTCTGTAGAGAGAAGTGTGAAAAAATATGTCCCTATGACACCAGATTTCACCTGCTACCTACCTTGTGTTTTTACTAAATATATCATTGCTTAGTTAAGGAATATCCAGTTTATGTCTTAAAGAACTTGTCATCCAAATAACACATACTGCTGTGTGTCAGAAGGGGACAAAAGTAGAGACACCATAAAAATAGTCCTTGGTTGGAATGCAAAAACATGTGCAAAACGTAGTTAAATGCTATTGTAGCATGAAATATAAAAATAAAAACTCACATATTAGGGCCCCAATTATATCCTGTAATTAGGTCATTTGAATTGATCATTGCCTCTTGCATGAACTCTGGTTTTGAGTATAACTAAACTTCTACCAAAGAAAACAATGTTGTTAGTTTGCTTCTTGAGGGAAAATCTATGGAAGATAAGTTAAAATCAGAAATGTCTCTGGGATGATTTGGCAGATTAATGTGAGAGGATCTGCCATGCACTGGGGATAATCTGAATAAGTATTACCACTCTGCAAGCATGATCTTCTAGTTTAAATGTGTGAAAAATTGTTATGTACTATGCATGTGTAAAATGACAATATAAGAAATATACTTTTCTGCAGAACACAAGTATTTCTTACAGGTACTTTGTGGTTCTGATTAAGTCATGGAAATGTTGACAAAGATGAAAAAATGGTAAGTTTTGAGTCCTTTGACATAGAACATTTAAAGTTTCTCAAATCTATTCGCTATCTTTTGATCAGCTTTGCCACCCACTGAAATTCCTGCTGCCAGAGCTGTGTGCTCTTTTTAGTTTATTAGTTACTGTCTCTATCTTCCCTTTCAAGTAGTAAGATTGGCAATAATAAAACTGCAGCTGCAAAGCAAAGTAAACTCATTGAATAGTTTACCCTTCGTCTATCTTGACTTAAATTCAACTCTGTTAAAAACACCTGCAAAAGGACAAACATTTCATCTAAGTCATTGGTAAACCTTTAACATGAAACCTACTTGCACTAAGTGAGTTTCATTCTCATGATTGCCCAGTTTGTAAAACAACCTGTGTACACCTTTTCCTTAATGGTTGTGCTTATAAGGCAAGCTCAGACCTAAGCGTGGGTTGTGGCCTAAAAAGAAACAATGTAGAGACATAAAGTTCACCAAGACATGGAAGCCATGGTGCAAAGAGATCCTGAACAAGACTGAATCTCTCTGCAGCCATAAAGAGGTGTAATACTACACCTGAGTGAATGTGTCTGAATTAAAGCAAGTACCTTGGATAACGGTACTGGAGTAACAGCCACATGAACTTCAATGTGCAGTTGTTACTCAGGTGAGCAGCCAAAGTTTCATGGGCTCCTCCTCAGTCAGTTGAAAATATACTGGGACTTAAGGAACTTATATCAAAGGTAGCTCTAATCATTCTCTAATCACATTTCTAATTTTGTGAGAGAGATCCCCTTGTAGGGTCTGGACCAAGTGACAATGTAGCAGTGGTCTCTGAATTATTTCACTGATTGGTACCAAGAATTCTAGTTCATCAGTTGTCCAAGATGAATCATACAACTGCTAAGATTGAAAAAGACCTTTAAGATCATCGAGTCAAACTGTTAATGCAACACTGCCAAGTCCACTACATCTTCACATCGGCTGGGACCTCCCCAGCGAGCCAGGACTGCTGGGAAAAGTGGCTTGGTGAGCACTTGCACCAGCTCCCTCGGTACCCTTGGGTGGATCCCATCCAGACCTCTGTGTGTCTAAGAGATGTTGCAGGTCACTGATCATTTTTCCTCGGATTATGGGGCCTTCATTTTGCTCCCTGTCCCTGTCCTCCAGCTCAAGAGACTGGGTACCTAGGGAACAACTGGTCTTACTATTAAAGAATAAGGCAAAGAAGTACCTCAGCCTCTTCCTTTGTTGCTTTGTTTTTCCCCCAGCATCCACTGAAGGATGGGAATTCTCTTTAGCCCTCCTTTTGTGGCCAGTGTATTTATAGGAACATTTTTTATTGTCTTTTACAGCAGTAGCCAGACTAAGTTCACAATGGGCTTTGGCCCTTCTAATTTTCTCCCAGCATAACCTCCCAACATCCTTGTGTGTCAGACTGAGGTGTGAAGGGATTAGGTTGAAAGGCCTAGTTAACACAGACATGGCACTGGTGACAGAATTAAGTGCTAATGATATATAACAAAATACTATTACATGAAATAGGATCTTTTTCACCCAGTTTTTCGATTCTGTCTGATAGAACTAGCAGTAGAAAATGAAAATCTATCCATCAATCAGAGGTCTGGCTGGGTCAGACACTGGTCAAGCAATGTGAGCAATTCCACCTACCTGCTCTATAATTTACTGCAAAATTAATGCCGTAACATGCAAAGCCATTGTTTGATAAAGGTAATTCTTAACCTCAGGGGAAAAAAAGCAAAATTTGTTTCTTTCTCTCTCTCTTTTTTTTTTTTCCTTTTTTTGCTATCCTGACAAGATGAAACCTTTAAAATAATTGGGGGTTTGAGGATGAGTCACTTCTAATGATTGAAAAAAGGACCTCAAGCAGGATTTGATAGACTTTCTCAATCATTGATAAACCAAGATACGCTAAGAAAGGGAACAAAAGACAGAACAAGATATTCATTTTTGTTAAGGTTTGCCTGCTTCATGACAACAGAATGAAATCAAGTCATAGTGGGAAGAATAAGTTTTGATATATACTACTTTTTATGAGAGTTTTCAGGACGGCTTATTCTTAACCAGGATAAAATAAAATAATTCACCAATTCATGGTCTTAATTGCACTGTTGCAAGGTAGGGAGACTAATGGTATATTCTTATTTTTAAAATGTTTAAAATTATAGTTTGTTCTAAAACAGGTCACTTATGTCTGGTATTTGATTGGCCTTGATTGCTTCGGAAAATTAAATTGTTACATTAGCTGTGAAGTAATTTGTAGTTTCCAAGGGTGTTCTAAGGTTTTCATTAAGTATCATACAGACCTACAGTTTCATCAGAAACTGAGTGGAAATTTAAAAATTACCCAATGCCTCCAGAATTCAAAGCAAACCCTCACAACACTCAGTTGGGAACCTTATGATATCCATTCTCCAGTGGGAGAAGCTGGGGCACACAGAAAGGGTTTTCCCTTTCCTAGAGGCTTGTAGATATTCCTCCAGCTGCACCTTTTATTTATTCCTTTCCTATGCTGTTCTGGTGCATGGTGTGTTCTGCTGTGCAATGTGAAGAGGAGCAAAATCTCGTAAAACTCTAGGGAGCAAGAAAAGGAAAGAGCATCTCTCAATTATCCATTGCTCTTTCTCTTGGTGTGCCTCATGAATAGTTTGAAAGATGTTGAAACAGATGAGATTATTTACCTGCTCTCTATTCCACCACTTCATTCCCCCATCTCTTTTTCTCATATATAGTGAAACTGATACCAGCAGTTGCATGTGGGATGACAGGAGGAGGTAGAGTTGTTCCTTGCAGAGGATTTATCCATGTTGTGTGCTGTTTCTTTGGGATTGCCTGAATGAGAATAGATTTAGGAGATGGAGGCTGACTAGAATGAATCTGAATAGAAAATAAAAGAGTGGGGAGCAAGTGCTGCAACTATCAAGCAGCTCCAGATGGGTTCCTGCACATAAAGGATTTCAGATATTTTTCCTTATGGGTCTATTTACTCTGCAAGATATTCAAATAGAACTCTTGTTTGTTTTGTCATTTATGTAAACTGATTTTAGGAGAAAAAGAGGTACACTGAAGACCAGAAGCTAAATCAGGAGAGTTACTATAATTGTCAGATGACTTTCCAGGATAAAAGGCAAAGAATACAGATAACAACATTCAAGTAATCCATTAGAAAATAATTTGTAGTAGTTTTGCATTTTAATGCAGGCGAGATAACCATAAACAACAGTAATGCGGTTTATATTTTGAATAATATCTCAATTAGAAATATAAAATGGAAAAAATATCACAAAGATATTGCCACAGACAAGTCTTTCTTTCCTGTATTGTTTCTTTTGAAAGGGGTTGCAGACTGCAATATCTGGTGACCTGCATAAACTTGTATAGCAGCTACTGTAGTGGTGTGATTCTATTATCCAGACTTCACAACTTACCTGCTGGGAACTTCCAAGAATTTACGTTATAGTACAAGTAATCCAGTTTTCCTTTTTGTTGTGGCTTCCTATAACATTATTGTGGGGACCTTCAAGCATACAGTCTCCACCTGTGCGTGTGTATACATGGAATTGCACCTGAAATTGGGTACCTGCAAACACCTGCAGAACTAAGAATAGTTTTCATTTTAGCTAACTAAGCCTTTCTATCATCTGACACCCACATGCTGACTGCCCTAAAAGTTTGCTGTCACAAAGCTTATCTGGAACTGCTTAAGAAGACACAAGCACAATGATTTGCATTCCTGAACTTTGCAGAGTCTGGACAGAACTTTCAGCAAGTGTATCTTAACAGCCTCACATGGTTATTGCATTTCAGTGATTTAAAGGGCACGTGTGGCTCTCACCAGTTTTTGTTGGTATAGGATCCCAGTCAAGATCTGCATTTTTTCAGGATAGCATCATGGTGCACATGTCGTGCAGTTACCTAGTGAAGTACCAGTTGAAAGTCCTTCCCAAAATTCACTGGGATAGTTCAGGAAAAGCATCAAATACACCCTGTGCTGTCCCCAGCATGCAAATACAAGTACAGGTATTGGAAACCCCTCTTGGAGGTGCCACACTGCCATCCATTCGCGGGGTTCAGAAGAAGTTTTGTCTTTTCCCAAGAGCTTTCACCCGTGCAGTCCCCATTGCAGAGTAAGCTTCTTGCTTTTAGGTAATGCCTATTTCATCTGCTGTAAAGACACACATGAAAAAAGGACTGGCATTAGCCACATATCCATAAAAGCCTAGCAACCAAGAGTATTATCTTTATTCAGAAGAAGTATAGCACTTTTAAGGTTCAGAAACATATATAAAAATTGGGTTCTGAAATGGTCATTTTTCCCCTCTGCTATGCCATTATAGTGATCAGCCAAGCCTTCTGCAAGGTAAATACTTTTGGAAAATAAGTGGAAATTTGCAGCAAATCAGTCCCTTTTGTGCATGGCCACAGGAGCATGTTGAAATGTTTGGACACTAATACCCATTCATTTTCTTGGCTCCATAAATAAAAGCCGCCAGCTATGTGGCGGCCGTGAAATGGTATTCTTCAGGACCCAGCAGGAAGCCCCATCCTTATTACCACTGCAGGGGGCAGGACAGGCCCAAAATAGCAAGACAACTAAATCAAGACATTTTCAATGTCTAACAAAATGACTGTGGTTTAGAGAGAAGCAAAAGGTTGGAAAAAATTGGACAGCTTTTATACTTAGCATAATACCTTTGTTAAAAGAGTTCAGATAAGAAAATCAGATCTCAAAAAAAACCCCCCGAAAAACATAAGCATATTTCTGAATATCATTTAAAATATGCAAAGACCTGACGGAACCAGAGACAGAGCACAGTGCTATCTGAAAGGACATCTTGCTCAAGTAATATTTTCCAAATGGTAGCCCATGGTTCCTAGGAAATAGTGTCTTCTGGCAATATTGTTTTTTCTTGGGTTTTGAAAGGACCAAAGGGTTTGAAAAGAGACACTGGAAATTTGTCACTAAAATTTGAAATCTCTTTTGGTCCACAAAAATTACAAAAAATTCACAATACTTACATGGAGGAGAGGTTTTGGACTAAATCCTTCATTTTTTCCACAGTTTTACTTAATTTTTAGGGGTTTCCTACACCAGGCAATGTGATCCTAGATTTTGGCATAAAAACCCCCTGAAGGGTCTCAGTCAAAATAAATACGGTTGGGTAACTTGCCATTTTACAATCTGAACTGTGCTGATCTGGAAAAACATTAAAGTAGTTTTAAAAACTGGGCTTCAGTTAAATGGGGTACTATATGTGTACAGAAGATCAGTTCAGGGGATATCTTGTGTAAGATAATAAAAGATTAGACTGTTGGGTTTTAATGAATCCACAGTGCATTGCTGCACTCCAAAACCAGTGTGTCATTCTCTACAATCACACCACTAAAATAGATATGGGAGAGATGCTATTTTTATTTTAATTTTGTTCATTTGCGATTCTAATTATAAATTTGCTTAAACAAAGTTGAAGTTAGGATACACCTGACAGATTCACATTTCAGTGAGGCACATATATGGGTATATACCTATATATTTATATTTTTACATACAAGTTTCCACACATTTTGGGGAATCAAAACATGGAATATCTCATTTTTAAAGGAAATCTTCGCCATTAGTGTCAAGAGAAAATAACCATTTACCTGAACATTAAATTTACTTGCACTGAAGAGGAGAAATTACTAAGGTACAAAATGTCAGAGAAAAATGAAATCAGTGTTTTACTGAGTATTGTCTTGTAGACTAATCAAGGGCTTTTGATAATAAATTTAATGCCTGAAAATGAAAAAGGGGGGCCCACAGTGACAGTTCAGTGCTGTTTCCATCTTCACTGGGACTTGAGACTTCCATCAGGATCAAACTCCATGACCATTCCAACTTTTAAGTGTTGGCTTTCCTAGTTCCATTCCAGAGTAAGCCAGATTGTCCAGGGAGGTTTGTATACATGAAAGGTGTGGCTCATATCCAATTCTTACAGACATAAGAGAGAGAACTGGTTGTCTCTATTTGGCTCAAGAAACTCTAGTCTGAGGAGTAAAACCATGATCCATGCAAAACCCCATGGTCATGTGCAAAGGATTCAGACCACATATCCTTATGCTTAGACATAGGCACATATGGTGGCTTAGACAGTCAGAACTCTGTTGTAAATAAGAACCTCTAAAATTAAGAAAAATGAAGTCTATGTGTTGTTTGTCTTTTCTACAGCGATTAAAAGAAGCATTAAGGGGACAATCCTGGTTGCAGCTGGTAAAGACACAAGGAAGTTCCAAAGGTGTCATTATGGATGTGGAACCCAGTGTGCTCCACCCTGTAAGATCTCAGCATCATTTTGTTTCATCTCCTGCCTGGGTGGCACAGGTTTTACAGAAAGGGCAAGTTGTGCATCCAGAGTGCTGGTGGCCATAAACCCATCCTCATGCACTGGAGCACAGGTGGCCTTGTGCTGCCCATCCCACCAGTAACTTCAGGCACACCTTTGGGGCACTGAAGTGACCCAGATATATGAGGCTGCTGGCTGCCTGCCTGCCTGTACCACTCACCTTCCTGACCTCCCAGGCTGAAAAAGCAAAGGATCAACCAGTCTACAAAAGAAAGTGCAGCAAAGGATACACTGGTCATTATCATAATTGACACTACTGAAATAATTCAGACATTAAGCCTGTAATCTCTGCTGCTGTTTGTATCTGCTTCATTTAAAAGTTACAAGGCCAAAATTCACTGAAACCAGTGGAGGTAAGAAGGAGGAAAGGAAAAACCACCCCTTCACTTATTTCCATTTTGGCCTGTTGAGTGCCTGAAAAAACCTTGCCAAATTCTTTGAAAGCTTGTATTTGCAAAATGAATTCCAAAATAATTAACACTGGAAGTACGATTTAACAAACTTACATTTGATACGTGGTAGGAATAATACCTGGAACATCTTTCTAATACTCAGCCCTTTATGACTCAGACTTTAATGAACCTAATAAACATTAGCTTACCTAATAAAAACTCTAGTATTTTGGAGCTGGTGCACACTATGTTAACTGCATCTGGTGTCAACTGGAGCTAATTAATATTTTTATAGGTGTCTTCTTTCCACTATAGTTAAAACGGAAATATTGCGGGGTGCTTACATCAAAGCTGGAGGCAATTGAGAGCTGTGCTTGCTTCCCAAGCTGAACTGATAGCAAGTAGACCAATTTTTATAGGATTGTAAAAGCTGACTGTGGCTGGGGTTCATGCAGAGAAGCACTTTTCCCTGTAGCTCTCACAATTCAGCATTAATGCTCGTGGCTTGTTTGCTGCGAGGTGGCTGGTGAGATGGATGGAGGGACAGCGGACAGACAAACTGGCAAATAGTTCTGCCCAGACTTAGACAAAGCACACAGTGACCCAGACAAACCACACTTTTTTTTTTCCTCTCCCCCTCCTTCTAAAGGCTTTAAAAATGTGCTCTATCAAGCATTTACTTGCGGTGCAGATAAGATTTATCTAACAAGACTGGGCTAAAATTAAAAAGAAAGATGAAATAGCACAAGCGGTGCTAATATGTGTTTTGAAGCGTACCAATCGGCCAGTGCAATGTCACAGCCCTGGGCTACATTTGCAAGTGGTCGAGCATCTCCTTTTTAAAAGGTTAACCTACAAAGAGCACACAAGCCCCTCTCTATGAATATGGGCAAACACCCAGGGAGCTCCACAACAATAAGAAAATAATGACATCAACCTGACCATGCTTAAGTACATAACATGCTGAAGGTTCACGGTTGTGTGGCCTGGAACAATAAAGGAAAAATAAAGAAGCCTGCTTGGTAGGCCCCAGCTGTTATTAGCCATGCTGTGAGATCAAGGGAAGGTATGATATGGGCTGCCATTTCAATTGAGACCAGGTTAATCTCTCAATTTGTGGAAAAGAAAAACTAAAAAAAAGAAAAAAAAAAAAAGGAAAAAACAGGCAGGGAGAGAAAGCAGTCTTCACTCCACAGTGCTACATATGGGAGAAATAACAATATCCCTATTTACATAATCTGTCTTTAACCCTTTCCTAATAGAGACTTAATTTCCTAAGAGTCACAAACTGCAGATTTAATTTTCCTGCCCCCTGAAATGAAATATCAAACCTTTGTTAACCATTTCCCATTGGTGCTGCCATCGTTTGTGGCTGACATCCAGTGCTGCTGAGGCTTACCCAGGGGGGACCTCTGGTTGCTGCTGGAGGATCAGAAATGGGTGTAAAGACCTACGGATGCCTCTGGTTTTCTGTCACTAATCTGTCTCTAGCACTGGATAAGTAACTCAAAATTTGTCCTGTCATTTACAGGCATGAAATATGGCAGATCCTATCAAGCTCTTTTATCGATGCTCTCAACTAATATAGTGCAGTTTTCAAGTGAAGTGCTCTATAGGTGAAAAATAGGCCTATTGTGTGTGGCAGTAGTGCGTGGAGGCAATGTGGGGCTTGCTCTCATAGGTGGCTTTGTTGTGTAAGAGCCTGTACTGATGGAGCAGCCAGGGGAGTCCAGACTCCACCGAGGTCTCCCTCCAGCCTCCCTCGGGATCCAGGCTGAGGCAGGATTTCCAGCAGGTCCCGTGAGGAAAGCTGCTTTCCTGCAGACTCAGAAAACTGAAGTGGAATCACTTTTAGATTATAATTTATGAAATAACATCCTGGAGATACTGCATTTTACTATTTGCAGTTTATGATGTGTAAGCCAGTGTGTGTACATAGCCCAGGAGGCTCCCGTAGATGTTTAACTTCTCCTGACTGCTGTCCTCTGCTTCAGCCGTCTGCAGTCAAGGGAGATTGCTCCTTCCTCCAGAGCATCTGGGCATGATCACAGAAGACGAGTTAGGGGAAAAGGGACCCTGGAGCGAGGGCTGAGGCCGCGGGACTGCTGAGGCCGGGGAGTAGGCAGGGCTCTGGCAGGGAATGCCCAGTGCTTCCAAGGGAGCCAGGGGACTGTGCACAGCCTGTCAACATTTAGAAAGTCACTGAGCTGCTGATCCAAGAGCGAGCCTGAGGGAACGGACCCACTTTGTTAGGACGCAAGAGAATTTTGCCCAGTTTTTCATTCCGTTTCTGCGTTCTTCAGTTTTTCTGAGTTTGTTTTCATTTGAAGGAGTTCATTGGTCTTGTGCCTGGTTTAAGCAAAACTCTCTCCGGCATTTAAAAAGCTAGCACTGGGTTCTTGGGTTTTTTGAAGAAAAAGATGCAGCAGAGTCATCGCAAAGCCATGCTGACTCAGCATCACAAGTACTAAGACTGATTAAAAACTGGTGCTTTATTTTCCAGGTATCCCAATGATTTGAATGACTTAAAACAGCTGAAGGAAGCTGAACAAGGGCAGGGGGCAAATAGGAAGAAAGTGGAAAGACAGAAAATATGTCCCTAAAAATCCAGGTGAGCAGAATAGCCAGTACACAGTCACTTTTCACTGAGTTACTACCATATCCTCTACCATCCTCAAAAGGTTGATGCAATTGGAGTAGCTGTATTTATTATATTCTCTCAGATGTACACATCTCAGGTTCTTATGACTTTATAACATTTCATTGCTAATTCACACTTTTAACTATTTAAATTAAAAATATTTTTCCACGCAGATCCAGATTACACTAGTTTTGTTTAAAAGTCTTAATAAAGGAAGGAGTATCAAAATTTGTTCCTGGAAGATACCTGGATGGGGTTAGTTTTATTTTATTAGTGTAACCATCGTGTTTTCTATTTTGAAAACCATGCCTTTTAAGAAAATCCTATTGGTCTTATAAAGTATAAATTATTGCAGAGAAGGAACTATATTCATAGGTTTGTAAAGTTATTTGCATTTTCTAACTGCAATAATATATATATATATTTAATGAATTATCTTCTGTTACAAAGTGAAGATGGGCAGGATTTGCTTAAAATATTAATGGTGACCAACACCTCTGCATGAAAGTTTTTGGTGGAGATTCTTTAGCATTTTCGTTTTGTCTGAGATCAGTGACTGTGTTAGAACCTAAAAATCTATATATCCACAGTGAAGTCCCCCTCTGTGTATTTTTTCTGCCATATTAATTTTTTTCATGTCAGTAAACACTGAAGTTCAAAGGACTTGAAAGCACTTGTTTCTTTCCATTTCTTTTTCAGTATTAGATGAATTCATTAAAAATATATTCCTGAAGATGTAAGGCAAAAATGGTCAAACAGTGGTTAAAACCAAAATCCTCTTCTTAGACTCCTGTGTATTCAGCCTGTGTCTTAAGATATTCTTTCTGCAGTAAATATTCTTCCCTTCTCAATGGGTTCAGTAGCTCACTTCTTAACTGACTGAGCCGACTCCATCTTTGCCAGATTTATGCATCTTTCTTGGGGAAAGACTGTGCTCATATCCACTGAGCTCTGTGTGGTCGGTGGCTACATCCTCTCCAGTGCCCACTGCGTCTGTTCCTCAGTACTTTAAATTCAACACTTTCAGATGATAATGAAAAACTTCCTGACACAGAGTTTGAATTTTCATTGCCTGTGTTATCAGCAGGGAAGATCATGGAGTTCTAGTGCCTGAAATGAGTCCTATGTGTTACCTGTAATGTAAAAAAGCTCAGCAGTAACAGGGATATCACATCCTAATTAACCATGATAGTTTTGCACAGATAAAAATAAATCTATAACCTGCTTCTTTTCCTACTTGCTAACTCTTGCAGCAAGAAGATGTGGTCCCATTCCTGGATGTGGAAACATCTGGCATGGCTTCCTTCACCTTTGTAATGTAAGGAGTCACTTCTGGATCTCTATTATAAATTTATGTGCAGAGAATCATTAGAAAAGATTTCTTTTTTTTTGTTGGCAAATAGTTTCCAGCACTCTCTAAATCATATTTTATTCACACTGCACTTCACAGCAGTGCAGCCGGGTGTTAAATAATAACAGAGTTACATCAAATGGCTGGGTGGTTCAACAGGGAGAAGCATCCAAAAGTTCAGATACTTATCTGGAACCCTACCAAAGAGTGTTGGTCTGGAAACTGAGCTTTAAAAATATCATTAAAAAAGCTACTTTCTGGAGCAATCACCTTTTTGTGACTTGTAAGGTATCTTAGTGTATAGAGGTTTGAGTACCTGAAAACAATTACATAATCTTTAATCAAAGGTACATGTAAAGCCAAGGATTCAGGAATTGCTGACTTTTAATATTAAGTTGCTTTAATTTTAAGTTGTTTCCTATTCCCATTACAATCAGAAGTACTGAGGGGAAAATAATCAGTAAAGTAGCTTTTAAAAATATATATCAGAAACTAGGAAAAGTCATCTTATTTCTTCTAAACAGTTCATTAAATTTGTTCTAACAATAATAAATAATTTAAAAAAATTAATGAATCTGAGCTCCTCATGTATGCACATACATGATTTGAAAGGACAGCAAACTGAAAGAAGAGAATACATCAAATTTTGGCAAGCATGGTGTTTTACTGACAGCAACAAACAGGCTTTTATCCATCATTTCTGTACTTATGAGACTTTTGGCTCCATTCAAAGACAAAAGTTCTGGCTTTTCTGAACTTGGGAAATTAAGATTCAGTTAGTAGAACACCCCAAATAAGTCCTTGCTTTTGAAATCCATCTAAATTTCCAGTAGGTGAGTTCAGAACAGAACCCAGATTTACTGAGTATGGGTTTGGAGGTCTCCAGTCTGAATTTTCTTGGCAGGAAGTTGTGTTCACGAGCTATGGGTCTACCACGTTAAAATCCTCAGCCTATGGCTTTTAGGGGGAAATTTTGCTGGTGAGAGATTTTAGCCTAAAACACCCTGTTTATATATGTAATATCTTTGATTATGCTCCCAAAATAAATGACATATTTCTCATTTCCCTCTGGGAGAGACAATTATTGTAGTGGAGAAAACAGGGTGATTGTTCCCTGCTCCCCCGTCCCCACATTTTCTCTTTGGGCTTCATGTAAAAATAAGATACCGTTGGTGCTGTGTACAAGCGTGAGACCACCAGCTAATTTTGCATAGCCCACTGAACAGTTAGATGGGAATTGCTCTTCAGGGTGTTCTCTGACAATAAACAGAAGCCTCAAGTCTGTGTTTGGCTGCAGTTCAAAAAAATTACTAAGGAATTGTACACACTTATGTATATGAATACAAGCAATTGCACATTCCCATACAGTAAGCTTTGCAACCACAGTTATTAACATTTTAAAATGAGTAAATGCAAATAAAATGACTGAGTAATACATGTTATGTTAAGATCAGCTATATGAAAAGCAAAAGGATTAAAAGTTAATTTCATCCTTTTTAATTCAAGGGACATATAAATGGCATTCTGGGTAGAGTCAACTCCTCTTTTATCAGTCCTTTGATGCTGCTTTCTCACTGATTCAGTTGTTCAAATGCTACCTACATAATAAAATCCTGAGTTAATTTACTAAGATTTTACACCAGTGCAAATGAAAGAAGGGAAAGTGCTAAACAAGGCAATTAGCACTCTGTTTAGTGCACTCCCAAAATAAATGTAGGCAATTTACAATTTGGCAAATGGTACTCTATCCGGATCCAAGTAATTTCAGCCTAAGGGGCTGGGGAAGTTCATTAGGGGTGAAGGGAAGGGTCTTTGTTTTGATTTGCTTTTTAAGTATATGGATATATATACACACATACAAATACACACGTAGCTGCTCAGGTCCCCCCCGTTTCACCGTGCAGCAACAGATGTGACCCCTCCTGGGGTTATGAGGATTTCTGGTGGAAAAATGTCAAGCTCTGTGCTCACACTGTCCACGTAAATGACCTCATTTATGGTGATAATGCTCTTTCCAAAGTGAGGGATTCCAAAATTGGCAACTCACTGATAACCTCCTTTGTGGCTTTCTTGCCATGATGGTTTTTTGTGTACTTACATGTCATTATCACTGGAGCTGTTCAGATCAGATCTGTGAACCTGGGAATGTCCTGAGTGAAATGATAAGATAAAGCACTCTGCAACTACAACTGACTCTCTTTTTAATTGACAGGAAGGCTGCACTATGACTTCCATGTTTATTCTTGTAAGCTCCTTATTAATGCAAAAATAATAGCTGTTATTAATGCAGGATCACAGCCAGCATTAATATTTAAGATGTAAGAATGAAGGGGGTTAAATACGTGTTTATATTAGTTTTAAACAAAGAGCTTTGCAAAACAGTTAAGGCAAGTAATGATGACCATATTCACAGCGAGTGTGTGCAGAGTGAAATACCTGCTACATTCTGGGTTTAATACATATTCTTAGTGGGACAAAGGTCTTTGATGAGTCCCCTGCCTTGTCATGCCATTGTCTCTCTGAATTGCTACTGCTTCTTGCAAAAGAGAATAGGGATGAGGATCCCAAACAAAACATGTAATATGCTATGATATTAGCACTGATTTTTTTTTTTTTTGTTTGTTTATTCAGTCTGTAGCGCTCTTTTATATGATAGATCATAAGGTAAAAGCATTCTTTTGTGCCCTCTAGCTGCTGGTTGCACAAATGAAAGGAAGAGGGAGAAAACAACCCTGTGATTATTAAATTCTCCTCATCTTTAGGGTTAAGTACCCTGGCTAATAAAGATCTCTCATGAGGATAAAGTTTCTTTCTTGGCAATGTCACATCCATTTAAGTAAAAATCATCAGGATGCTTACAGGGATTCAAGCTGTTACCTTTACATAAAGCATCTACACCAATTCTTTGTATTGTTTTATCCTCTGAGAAAGCCTGACATTGCATTTCTTGGGTAAGCAAACCTCCCACTGAGGGCAGGCTGTGGGATTGGGCCCTTTCGTGCTATACAAACCTGTTTCACAAGAAGGAAGAGAATTGTTTACGTGTTCTTGGAAAAATTTAATATCATTAAAAACGCTATTTCAGACAGTGACAATTCAGCCTGATCTTGTACTGAGCAATCATTACGACTTTTGATTTCACACTTGTTTTTGTTAGCATCACATTTGGTGCTGATCTTTGCACCCTCATATCCCAAACTGTTTCATTCTCTTTGGCAAGTTATTCCAATAATACATTTATTAAGACAAACAGCTAAAGTTTCTGCATTGTTACAGCTTATAAAAAATTACTGTATTTTTTTTGAAATTGGTCTCTAAACAACCTCATCACCCAACACCTATTGTATATGCCTAAGGCATTTGAAAAATATTATGGGCTAAAATATCTCTGATATTCCTGCATTCCATTAGGGTATGTGCAAATTTGGGCTTATGCAGGCTTACTTCATAGCAAAGAGGATCTTCTTTAGACAGTAATAAGAATCTGATAGCTTGTTAAGCACTGGCATGGATCACCAAGGGAGGAGTCACGTCTCTGTTGCTGCAGGTTTTCAACAAGAGGTCGGATAAATGTGTCAGGAGGAGTTCAGGTGTCTGCTCCTGCCTTGAGGCAGGTGTGCAGTTCGGGTGAGCTTTCTGAATCCTTCTCAGCTGGGTATTTTTATGATTCAGTGCTCCTGCACTTTGCAGGTGAAGCTGTGTGAGTGCCTGGATTGCAGTGCCACGGGTAGAACTGCTCCTTCCCCTGAAGGCTGTGTGAGAGGCAGTGAATGATACTGATGCCCATCCCCTCCCACTCTGTGGAAAGGGAGGAGGTCGATCAGCCTCCAGGCAGTCTGACAGCAGGCTGTCCTCCTAAGCCACAAGTTTAGTGTACCTTTTCACCCTTGCTCATGATCTATTTAGGTGGGCATTTTCCTTCTCAGAGCTGAACCTTACATAACGCAGAGTGAAGCGGCCTTCGCTGAACTGAACGTAATGCAGCAACGCTGAAAACACATCTGAATCTCATTCACATTTCAGGAATGAGAAGGGAAAAGTCCTTTCTCTTGGCATCAAATATGAGATGTTATTTTTTGTTACATCCTTGCCATTTCATCAAAGTTGGGATTGCAGAGGAATACCTGTGATCTCTCTTTGTCCCTGTGATGCATATGCATTTTTTTTGTTCCTTCGTACAGACTAAATAACACTAGGAAGGAACACGCAAGGTAAAAAGGAGGAGCATAACTTCTGAAGAAACTGTTTTGCTCTGCTTCAGATTTTCCCAATATTGTCAATTCTTTGTTTTGAATCCATTTTTTCACTGTTAAGGGAAGAAGAAATATACCCCAGCCAGTCTTGTGTTCCAACTTCTTTACCTTTGTCTGCCTAACTCAGCTGGTATTTAATTGGTCAGCAATAGGAGGGAAGTCTCCTTTGAGGTAATGAATATTGACTGTTTATGTTGAAATGTCACTGTGAAAAGAAAGCCCAGCACCAAAGAGGCGGAACTCAGTGTGAGAGTTTCAGACACAAAGGAGACACCAGCAAAGCACAGGCATTGAAAAGCAAAGCAGCTGAAATTCAAAGAAAAGATGAAACAGAAATGGGCTACATGTGTGGGAATTTTAAGCTGTCAGTTGACAGGTGAAAAAGTCATTATTCCACCTGTTAGAACTAAGTGTAATTGCTTGTTTTTCCTAAAATAACACAGAGGCCATGACTCATAATTTTTTTTAATGGAAAATTTGTTTAAACTTATTTGCAAATACTTCACTTTTTCTTTTGAGGTAAGTGGATTAAACTCATTAGCCAATTTTTCTACCTCAGACATGTGAGAAGGAAAGTAGCACATTTTCTGTGTTGTATCGGGTATTAGATAATCAAATCTTGTATTCAGCCACTTGCTTTTTGTCCTGAAGCAACTTGAATAGCAACTTTAGAGTTCGACATGCAAGTTTATCATCCATTCTATAGCACTCATTGATCTGGAATGAATAAAGGCTGTTCTCTCTCCAGCATCAACCCACTGCATGATGTATGGCCTGGAAGTTTTTGCTGCTGCATAAAAGCTGTTCTTTGTTCCCAGTTGCGTAATAAGGAATTGTATGAGGTTCTGATATATTTTAAGCCACTTCTTATCTCAATGGCATGGCCATACCAGCAGATTTCTGGGCTCCACAATTAAGTTTTGATTGTTGAACCCACTGTTCTTTCTCCTCTGTCATACTCTTTTGTGGTGACCTTTAGAGAACTCTGCTGAATAGTTTTTGCAAAGTTGACCCACTGCTATGGAGTATAACCCCCAGTTGTTCCATTTTGTTCATCTGAGTTATTCAGCATTAAGCTTTGATACACAATGAATTTTTTATTTTTAATGTAAACACTGACTTCGTTGTTTTGGGTAAAATTTACTATGATATAGTTTAATTTATGTACATTCTTCTCGCTAAGGATCTTCATGGATGTCAGTCAGGGGCTGAGCTCACCATATTTAGTCATAGATATTGTTTCTACAAACAATCAGTCTTCTTCTTACATTCCCTCTTGTTTGATTTTGTATTTCATAGTAGGAAATTCCATTTAGCAGCTTTGGGAAAGTGAGAGTAAATAAGGAGAAGCTCTTTTAAGTCAGTGTGTACTAAACAAAATATATTGCAAACATGTTTTGCTTTTTCTATGAAAAAAATGCTCAAAAAACTTAAATCAGATAATTTCAAATCTACCTCCATATTAAAACCAATATTTTTTATTCTAAGTAGACAGGAAGATTGAACAAATGGTGCAAATATTCCTTGAAAAATCTGAGCTTTTACTTTCAAATCTCCATTTTAGCTTTGGCACTTAAAATATTCATGTGGTGTTTTTAAAATGTTCCCTGAATCAGACAAGTGTTTGAATCCAGTAGGCTTTTGTTTTTTATTTTCTCTTGGTGAATCATTGAACAATTTCTGCTTTAGCTTCAATCTGGGCCCATTCACACAATGTGTCCATCTGAAATATCCTGCAATCCTGCAAACAGTAGGCTCCTTTAAATAGAAAAGTACCACCAGGATCTGGACTGTAAACAAAACATTAAATGAATTAAACATGTAGGAAATATCTGTAAAGAAGGGAGCTAAATTTTGCTACCACTACCATTTCTCTACAGTCAGCAAAGGCTTTGAAACTTAATGCTTTCTACAGCCAGTCAGAAGGGAACTTTCTGTGTGTCCAAAGGACAAGCTGCTTTCCCCTGGTATGGAAAAACAGCCCAGGCATTACCTGAACCTCCTAATTTGCTCTCTCGTGCATTAAATATCTATATGTATGTACATACAATGTATGTATATGTACCATACAAGCTAGAAATGAATGTATTTCTACCATCTGAAATGCTGAAGCTAAACATACAAATCCAATAGTTTTGCATTAATTCTCCAGCTTGGAGAAATAAATGGTACATCTAGCATCCAATATCTCCCTTTGCTGTTTATTCCTTCTCTTAAAAAAACAAACAAACAAACAAACCAGGCATATATTCTTACATCTTTATTACCTTCTTTTAAAAAAAATTTGAACTTTTCATGATTAAGGTCCTCAAAATGCAGATCTCTCCAGCAAAGGATTATTTCATATGTCACTGTGTCATTTCAAAATACTTAGATTTAGACTTATATTACTTTGTTTTGATTTTGTATGTCTACACAAATGGAAGATAACATCTTTAGTCACAATTCTGTGTTATGCTTGAACTCTAACCTGTGACATTCACCTAGCTCGATCTAACAAGCTTTGTGCTCCCTGTCCAGATGAAGAGTGATACTTCTTCATTAGCAAGATCAGTTTCACCTTTAAAAACCCTTTGCTTCCCGTTTGCATTAAGCCAGATTGAGATGTCTTGGGTCATGATGACATTTCAGGAGTATTCAGAAGCAAAAGAGGAAGTCATTACATCTGCAGTTCACCTGCAAAGAAGATGTCATTAAAAGAGGAAGCAAAATGAACCCCTGTCAACTTGTTAGGGCCCAAAAGGTAATTCTGCCATCATATATGGAGCAGGATAGGATACAGAATCCTATTATTGCTGACACCAGATAACTTGCTGGTGTAAAAGGTTCTCTTTTCCAGAAAAGTTCAGGTGATACTAAATTTATTAATGTGTCAGTTTGGGGAGACGTGATGTCATTTTTGTTGTCTTCAGGGATGAAAACTGGAGTGTCCTTGCTCCTGTCAACACACTATCATCTTAATTTCTTCCACTGTGCACCTCATTGCCATCTGTGGAGGTGAGAGCAAGGGATGAGGGTGAAGTGTCAGGGGAGATGCCTTTTTAAAAGAACTACTAGTATTTGACATTTATCATTTTAAAGTGCCTTTTTCCAAAACACAAATTTATTACATCAACATTTCTGGTGAATGTTTGGCCTGATCCTGCCAGGACCCAGTTTCTATGAGTTGAAGCATTACCTGACACTGTAGCTGTACAGAATCAGGATTTTGCTGTTCTCTAATAATCATCAATTCAGAAAATATAAATACCATTCTGGTTTCTACTTGATATAAAATCTAGCAACTGTGTTCCACTCCAGTGTAATTGAAAAGACAGTTGGATTTTCAGACTGTAAAGGTACCTGATACAGTTCTGCAGAAACACTATGTTACTAATTCAGAGTGGGTTAAAGTCTGAATAATGTCCATTATTTCAAATAATGTGGCTCTGGATTTTTTAAACTAAAACTAGCATTTTCTTGAAAGATCCTGGTTCTAGAAATAAGGCCAAATGTTTTTTTTTCTTTTTTTCAAGAAAGAGATTAAGCATTTTTCAGTTGTGTTGCATAAGAATACTTTCATGCTGGAACATTTTCTCCATCTTCTATAACTGGAGATACAGAATAGATGAAGAAACTAAGCTGAACCCTTTTAATGAAGATGATATTACTAAAAGGGAACATTTTCCAGGTGAAAACCATTTTATCTTAGCCTCTGAATGCAATCTAGAGTTTTTGTATGAACATCGTAGTAACAGGAAATATTTTCTTTCAGTTCCAAGGTGTCACATGCTGATTTTGTGCAACAAATTTCAATATGGGTATTATAACAACTTGTCTGATACTGATCTTAATGGATTTTTGAACTGCTAATATTTCAGATTTGAACTGCTTGTACTTCAATTGATGATCTGAGCATTCCATGAATACCAGAACTAGCATGTTTACTGCCCCGCTGTTGATTGATATCTCTTAATGAAAAAAGCACCTGCAAAAATGATAAAGGAAAGTTACTAATTGGTTTAACTTAGGCCAGCCACTTCATACTTTATAAATGAGGAAACTTTTAAGGAATTGCTGCTGGAAGCCATCTGCTAACTAAATAAAAATGAATGATAAACATCAGGTTCCACGTGCCACTTAGAGAAAGTATCATCCGAAAAAAAAATACAGCTGCTTACTTCGAAGTAAAAGCAATGCAGGAACTCAAACTCAAAGCCTCTAATAATCATCTTTATAATATAAAGCATTAATCAGTTTGGTATACACAAACCTGTCAGCAGGTCTGGACCCCTTCTCTAGATATTAGAATACCTGTGGTAATTTTTAAGAGCTGCCAGTAGAATTTACAATACCAGATTATGATTTATTATTCCTTCCAGGACATCTCATGTTTCTGTTCCCAATTCTGCTTCCCTCCTCATCATCCTTTTTTCAGCTAAAACTGTATTAGGCTGGGAAATGTTCAGGATGTGTGTTTTCCTCTTGTATTATGCATAATTTTGCAAGTCATTAAACCTTTGTTTCTTGTCTTTTCTAACCTTCTCAGTAACCTATCTAAACAACTCTCAAAGGAAAATGAGTCAATCAGGAAAGAAACAGCTCTAA
>WEIT01039814.1:15365-26910 GCA_013389985.1 Dryoscopus gambensis
TCTCTCTCTCTTGGGTGGGGGGGGGGCGGGTAGAGAACCATCTCCTCGTCTCTCCACCCTTCCATCCTGCAGAAGCTGGCTCAGTTCCGTTTCCTTCCACCTCTCTCTCTCTCTGGGCTCCAGCCTACCTCCCATCCTCAGGCCGCATGGCTGCCCCTCCCCCACCCAGGCCCAGGCCCAGGCTTCAGGCCTCAGGCCGGGCAGGGGAGGACATCTGCTCCCTTCAATAGCCGGAATGCAAAAGGAAGTTCCTCTGGGCTTCTCTCCTTAATCTCCCTATGTTCTCAGAGGTGACAAATCTCTTCAGTGGTCATACCAAGTGTCAATATTCTCTCTGACCACTGATTGGTTTGACTATAACTTCCTTAAAAAACTCACTTCCAGGACACACAGATTACAACAGCAACATGTGACTTCCAAACAAGTTGTTAATATTCTATGCAGCTGGCAATAAAAATTTAAAAATTTAGGAATCCCAAGCAACCAAACAGAAAAAAGCCTAGAAAGGTGACCACATTTACAAAAATTACCTAACATTACCTAATATGCTCAGCAATATTTCACTACATTCAAATGTTATTAAAAGAACCCAAAACAAACAGTAGTCACTTGGTATTGATAAGATATCACTTTTACGAGATTTGCCAGGTTTGACCAGACTTTGTTTCTCACAATCTAAATTACTATTTTAGCTGCATACCCACTGAGGTAATAATCAAGCTCCTGCTTTAAAAGGTGTTTAAAAAATACCAAGACAAACATTTTCCAGTTTTGTAAACAAATACATATAAATAAAAAGCAGAATATAAGACTAGAGATCCAATACAACTGATAGAAATAAAGTTGTAATGGCACTTCTCACATATTCTGGTCTCTCCCAAAAGCTGTTTAGATATCTCCACAATGGCAGATGACAATGGGAACTTGCAATATTTTTTGCATCAAGCATTTTTGCCATTTACATCCAGTTAAGGACTCACAGTTACCCACAGGGTCTCTCTCAGAGACCAACTCCTCAGATGTAATGAACCACGCTGTCTCAAGGATGAAACTTACACTAGACAGGTTGTGCTGAACCCAAACTGCCAGCTGCAAGCTCCCTAAGGGCACTAAGCTTCACCATAAATACAAGAGCTTTCTGGTCAAAAAGCAGAGCTTACTTCTGCAACCTAGCTTTCCAGCCCACAACTACATAACAGGTTCTTTCAAATAATAATCATCTACACACATAACTATTACTACAGGATAGACATAGCAAGAAATGTTGCCTGGCAGGCTAGAATTTATTTGTTAGCTCTGGTAGGTGCTCAGATAGGCATGCAGAGGTTTCTGCTTCTCAGCCTAAATAAAGCTTAGCCATTTGTATAAGGAGAAATCTGTACCTTCGTGTCATCCTGGGACAACTCATCAGATGCCGAGCTTACAGGACCTGCAAGAGCAAAGATTTCTCCTTTAATAACAAGAAAATTCAGTTTGTGTCTGCTTTGGTTTCTGCTGCTGGTGTGTCTCCTTTTTCAAATAGGAAAGGGGACACAAGAAGCAGGCAGGCAAGCCAGAACAATGGACATGGGCAGCCCATGCATCTCCCCGCGGCGACGATCCCGTGGGCAGCATGCAAGCTGGATGCACAACAAGTGCTATGTTATTGTCACAGTTATGTTTGGGCTGATTAACCCACACATGCTCAGAAAATCAACAGCTCTAGGACTGTGCCTCACACCAATGCCACAGAGCAGCTGAACTCTGCTTTTCTTCTGCAGGGATTTCATGCATTTTCTGAAATTAGATTTTGCATTTTTAACCCAAATATTAAAAAAAAAAAATTCACTTCTGTCGCTCTTTTCTTTGTTTGGTTGGTTGGTTTTTGGTTTATGTTTTCTTCCAAGGGCTGTGAAGAAGGACACAGTAATGCCAAAAAAACACCAAAAAACCCACCTCCCACACTTTTTAAGTTTTGCCCAAATGCAGCCTGAAAGACTACCGTGAAACAGCAAAGAAGAGTAATATGGATACAGGAATATAAATGAACACAAGCATCATTCATGCTTCCAGGAACATCGTTATTTAGCAAACATATTTTTAAAAATGAAAATGAAATTACATAGACAGAGTCATCATGGTAAATATGCTTAATTTGATACTGAATCTTTCAACTCCCAGTTCATATCAGTTCTCAGATACCCTCTTCATTTCTCAGTCAGCATAGGGCGCCTTGAGGTATATGGAGTTTGAGGACCTTTACTGGCACTGAACAAAGTATATACTCAAGTTTTTTCAAAAAAGCATTGCATCAATACATCTTGGGAAAAAAAATTCAAAGACAGCTGCCTGTTACCTAAATCACACAATCCTCAGCAACAAAAACCCCACCTGACCTGCACGTCTCTCGGACATGAAGTTCTGGGATGCAGTCATGGGCCAACTGCAACCTGTTGTCCCTGACCTCAGCAGTGCCCCTGGACACTGGCAGGAGTAAGGACTGGGTCCATGCTGATCAGTATCGTGATCATTAATTTTGAATTAATCCACCTTCTTTAATTAACTTCCCGCAGCATTCACATATGTATCTCCCCTTGCATTCTAACATAGGGCAAACAGCACAAAATCCCTGCTGCTGTCAAACTAAGCATTCCAGACATCACCCTTCAGCTAGTAGGAACAATTTCTTCCATAACTGTAAATGCAGACTTCTACTTTAAAGCTTCCATGAGAAGACACTTTTTACAGTATTGACATGCAACTGGCATTATTATTATTATTATTATTACTATTATTATTGTTATAATTGTTATTATTGGTATTATTATTATTATTATTCAGTTCCACAATTCTCAGAAATAAAAAGCCATTTCCTCTATACCATATATACTGTAGCAAAAATTGGCTTATCCTCCAGGTAACAGTATTCAGTCAACTCACAAGTATGGAATTTCAGGTCAGAAAAGAGAAAAGAAAAGCACAAACTATAAAATTAGCCAAAATACCACCTATTTCACTTTTCGTTCTGCATCCTGTCTGGGTAATGTATCACTCCATATACCTGAATTTAATTAAGTTGCTATGGGAGATTCACTGCTAAGCTAGCAGCATCACCTTACACTGACCCACTGCTTTCATATGATGGCATTTCACAAGAAGCACCACACTGCTATAGCAGCCTCCTCTCGATAACAGCTCAGGGCTGCTGACAGCATTGTGTTTTAAAGGCCTGTTGATCTTGACTTTAGAACTGAGTAGTTACTACTTTTTGGAATGGCAGCAGTTTTAAAATCTGAGGGGGATACTTTCATGACATGAATGTGCCAAAATAAAGTCCTGAACTGAGCAGACACTTTATAAAGGAGTTCAGTGAATGCAACTCAGAATGTAGTAAAAAGTACAATAATTTCATATAATTTTTGCTTCCAGCAGCAACAATTTTAACTTAATCTCAAACAAAGTTCTTTTGATCTCCTGAATGCTGGCAAATGGAAAGTTTAAAGCAAGCTACTAGTCGCCAAAAAGCATCACTCAGTGATTTTTCATTTTTTTTACTAGGTGGTTAGAGAATAGTCTTCCTTACAGAAATATGGTAACCTACTAAATATTGAAATGTAAGAAGATGAAAAAACTTTGTTGCCTAACACTGTACAAACAGTAGTTACAGACTTCTCATGTCTACAAGTAGATATCACAGAGCATAAAACATGCAAGCATGTTTACTACAATCTGTTTGTGTAGGTCCTGAATACTTATAAAACGTGGCATGCTGTTCCAGGTGTTGAACTGAAATTAATTTAAAAAAAAAAAAACAGGCACAAAGTAACTCTGATGCATGAAGGCACTAAAGTGTATAGCTTCCACTGAAAACACAAATAGCTAGATGTGCCTATGCCAAATATCTTTGCTGCTCATCAGAATCCAAAATGAGAATAGATGTCCTGAATGAGACACTGTCTCTCTCTCTCGCTCTCTCACTCTCTCTCTCTCTCGGCCATGAATACCCAGTGATGTTTGCCTTGTGCTTGTGCAAGTCAGACCAAGCTAAAACTGCTTTTTGCAAAAAATATCTAAGTAATCATCACCTACAAGTCACACTGGCCAAGCAACTGTCACATACAGTGCTGCCAGTGAAGGCCATTCACTTTCCCAGGGAGCAGCATAAAGATCACACTGGTCAGAGTACAGCACTCAGGTGAACACCCAAAGTAAATGCTGTGTCACCAAAGTCATTTACAAACCTCATATAATAAATTCTCACTTACACTTGCAGTAACAGATATGTAGCTTGTAACTGCTAACAACTGCTTATTATTTCTCTGCAAATTTAACTTCTAATGGCAGAACACTTGTTGCCTGAAGATTGACAGAGAAACTGGGTATAAAACTACTTTTTCAGCATTAGCAATGGCAGCATACACATTTAAATACATGACTGTGTTCCTGTTTTACCCATTCACTTGAAGTTACTAGCTGATGCCCCTTGCACTATTCCCCATCCTTTCCCTTGGTCTGGTTCTGGTCCTGGTCCCGGTCCTAGTCCTGGTCCTGTCAGCAGTTCATGCACGTGCTAACATTTCTGCTGCCCTCAGTAAGGCTGTCTCCAGCAGACACTGAAGTGCAAGACCGAGCCTCTTACAGAGCTCTCAGTTTTCAGCTCCATCCAAACATACAAGGCCAGCCACATAAGCAAATGGACAACTGATGAAAACTTCTGATTCATTCCTAAGAATCATATATAAGTCTCCAAGCCTAGTACTTCTGATGCTGAAGAACGATCTTTTTTTCTGATTTCTCTTCAGCTCTAAGACACGCTTTCACTGAGGTACACAGGGAGGTATTTTGGTAATGAAAGAGCATTCTCACCCACGAGCACAGTCCCACGATTCTTGCAGAGGTAAACTGCTCACTAAAATAGTGAATGCGTGATGGAAACAAATGAGGATTTTGCTACATTAAGAAGTCTAGGCTGAATCCCAAAACTACCCATACAAATCAGTACTCTGCACCTATCCTTATTAACTTACTTGGCTTCACTGGAATTTACAGGGGAGTTCATTCAGTTGAACACTGCCCTCTCCTGGAAATACCTGACATTTTTCTGGCTCTTAAAATGAAATCAGTTAAGGCTTTTCCAGTCACTATAAATGCCATAATATTTTGTGAGCAATTTCAGTCTGACATTGGAAAACCGATGCTCTCTAGGGAGTATCATGATTTACAAAACTCTTGTAATGTATGACTTACATACTTCACTGTTCTCTTCTAACACGTCTCTAAAACCATATGAAACATGATCTTCCTGAATAAATAGTGTATGAATCTGTGCCAACTTTCTAGAGCTTTTGAAGATTGCAACATTATGGAATAAAAAACTGTACCTTCTACAGAGCGTGGTGTACTGCAGGGCATTTGTGGACCTTCCACTGTCTCAACTTGATTTGAATTAATACTCTATAAAAAAAATCAAAATGACAGTAACTGTATTTGATGCCCATGACATTTATCTGGAAACTCAAGAACAATATGAAAGACTAGCAAACACTTACGTTATAAGCAATACTAAAATGACTGAGAGAGATTCCACAAGGAATATTTTAATGGCTACCTTCCAGAGGAAACTGACAGAAATCCTTCAAGACGGAAACTGATAAAATATTTTTAACTACAGAGAGAAATCACCTCCTGCTTACAATACACAAAAGATCTAAAGGACCAGATTTACCATTTGCACTTCCCTGCTTACAACCTTCTTCTCTATGAGAAAAGCAGCACTACAGCTTTGCACAACAGCTCAGTTCAGAAGTCTAGTTTATGTTAAAAGCATCCCTGTAAAGCAAGAAATTTTGATGGATAGGTAATACAAAGAGAATAAACTAAGACTAAACACTAAATACATGATAAACCTAGCCTGGAAGCCAGGAGACACTCCCCATGTCTGTGGCCCCTGGCCAGGCTGCTCCCTTGCTCAGATACACACTGACTATATCGTTCCTGCTCAAAAGGAAGAGGGGGCTGGGATACAGTCTCCTATTTTAGAAATTACCCTCAGAGATGATAAACAAAGTGGGAGGCAGAAAGAATAGCTTCTTTTGTGTGCTTTCATCTACAACTCTGCTTGCTTCTAGTCTTTCCCTCTAGAAGGCTGCCTGTGTATTTGCCATGTACCAAGAGCTGCAAACAGAGAAAAGACATGGTAACCTGAACACAAAAAAAAGGCCAGGGGTGACCCTCAGCTGAATACTGCAGTCAAGCTAATTTGAAAGCCATGAAGCCCCATGTCAGTGGGGCTAGTTCCATTTATCCCTGTTTATCTCTTGCTGTGCTAGGCAGTTTCCCAATCCAACACCTATCAGGCAGAAAAAGTCAAAAGAAAGTTGGTAAGTATTAAATCTGTCCACCACCAGGCAAAAAAATTAAATGATCATAAACTATCTTAGTCATGTTGGATGATTCCTGGTTTGAATTTTTGGCTTTTTCATTACTCTGACACCATTTCAAATGTGTCCATCAGTCCCCAGATCTCTCTTCCTTTCACAGAGGACCTCTGCCCTGCACTGGCTGTGCTGCCTCCAGCAGCTGAGACCGTCTCCACTGGAGGTGCACAATGAAACAACCACATTGTCCCACTGACAGGCACCACTACCACACAGCAATCTCTGCCCCAAGGAGGTCACACAGAATTTAAGCAAGTCCACATTCTTTCTCAGCAATTCCAGATATCTCTGCCATCTCTGTTGCCTAACGTTCCCACAAAACCTGTGGGTTTCCACTTTTTGAATGGCTTAATTAAGGCATGGCTCCCATACAAGTGACTTTAGCTTACTGACAGCTTGTTTTAACTTTTCCATTACTTCTTTAGGCTCCTAAGGAATAGAAAATGAACGGAAAGAACAGACATAGCAGAGAGTGAAGAATATACTTGACACAGATTACGCTTTTCTTGCATGAATAGATGTGCTGCTGTCTGAGGCAATTATTTCACACAAACCCACAAATCCAACACTACATGCCATCATAACTGAGACAAGCTCCCTTTCTTCAGTTCATGACATTCTGACTCAAGCATAAAATAGCAATGTGGTCGCTTATACAGTCTCAAATACCAAATGTACGGCCTAAGTCTGCTGTAGGTGAAATGAATACTCCAGGACAGCAGTAAGTTCTACCTCTATTTTTAAAACACTATGTACTGTGAAATGTCTAATACTCACCAAAAATTTCTAATTGCCTTCCAATTCTTTGGATACAACTGAAGAGCTCAAAATTCATGTTTGCAACAGAAAAAAAATGAATTTTACCTTTCCTTTTGGACATAATAAATAGTCCAAACACAAAAGCTTGTCTATAAGAAATTCACTAAATAAACCATGTGATCTTCCCAATTATTCTGGTTTATTTCTGCTTTATTAAAAGTGCTGCAACACCAATGCTGAGCAGGTGGGGAATAAGATCCCCACAACTAGACTGCTGCATCTAGAGGAATGGCAAAAGGGGAACCAACAAATCCAGGGCAGTAGGCTTTTTCCAGAAAATACCAAATGCAAAATTTTGCAGCCTTTAAGAGCCTTTGTCTTTGAGAATACCTAACATGCCACACTTTCTTTTTCCATTTCAAAGACTGAATGAAAAAGAAGGACTTTGTGAGTGCAAGAAAAAGCCAATTATATAAATAACACTGCATTCTTGATTATAGTCTTGATGTTCTTTTTGAGTTTATTACTGTCTCAATGGAAAAGCCACACACAAGTTGCACGGATTCTGCAAGCTACAGAGAGTAACTTTTTTGTATTGAAACAAATCAAAATCTGGACAATGTCATTATGTGATATTATACATAAGGACTATACAATACACCACATCGTAAGTTTCTATGTTAAACATAACATATAAATCATTTCCTAAGTTAAAAAAGAAATGCAGCATGCAATAAAGGTAATGCGAGGAAAATCAGTGTACAAATGAGGAAACCTGAAGCTAAGAATGGAAAAGAAAAGCTGAATTTCAAGACCAGAAAAAAAGCCAACTTTTAGTGTGTTTTTATCTCTCTACTTTTACATATGTTGTGCGGTCTCAATCTAAAAACACAGGTAAGCATCCGCATTGCTATTAAAGAACTTACACATTCAAGCATTCTCTTTATTTTATTGAAATCAAGAGATGTTCTGAAGGATATGACAACAGTGCTTCAGACATTTAACATTAAAATAAGACCAACTACACTAAACTCTGTAGAAAAAGTCTGTACTCTGTATTCCTATTGTAAATGATAGACCAGAGTTGGCTCTTGATAAAGGCTCCGGGGCATAACACTACCGGAAGAAAGGAATTAAATTAAATATTTCAAAGTACAAAAAAGAATACAATTGCAATGCAATTGAAGACACAAAGATACTCCCTGTAGAGTCCATCATGATTAAGAAACAACCTGGGAGGCAAAGGAGGCTTTGACAAAGTTCTCAACACCTCTTATGCTTCAGCTTCAGACATACAATGTGCTACCCTTACACAAAGTAGAAGCCCACAACAGAAATCATGAAATTATGCTGGTGATCAGTGACACAGGCAGCTTAAATTAAAAGGCTACTCAAGAAAAACAAATTCAGCCTGAAAAGTCTACAGCTGGAAATTATGAAGAAAATCTGTGGTACCTGATAAAGAAGAGGTCTGTCCCAGAAGTATTTTCTGAAGAGCTTAATGTCTGACTCCAGCAAGTGCTGTGCAGTGTGGTTAAATGTCAGCATCAGAGCTCCCGAAGAACGAACAAACGGCAGGCAGGCACCCTCTCTGATCTCTGCTCTTGAAATGTCAAGCGACTGACTGCCCTGGAAGCTGGAATGACACACTCTTTAAGTGTCAAAGGAGATGCTCTCTGCACAGGTAGAATGAAAGCACAGCCACAGTGACATTCCTGCTCACCTTCAGCACAAGCCATCAGGACCCCAACGCACCCACTGCAAAAACCAGAAGCAGAAAATCTGAAACATCCACTGAAAACACAGCTGGGTAAACAAATATGTACCGATGACTCTTTTCAGCCTTAAGAACACACAGCTACTTCTAGCTATCAACTGGACAAAAACAATGTTAGCTCACTACTAAAAGAAGCCAGAAAGAGCAAGCTGTGACAATACCTATTTCTCCTTATTGCTGTAAATGAGCAATAGTACCTTTTCCTGTCAGTGTTGCCATATATAGCAGTAGGACACGACTGGCAGCTAGCAGATTTGTTATCCCACAAGAGCGAAAAACAGAAAGTATCTCAAGGGAATACAGTATTGTTTGGACATAACAAACAAATGAGACAGTCATAACACAATGTACTATACCCATGTCGTATTTTTTTTCAAGCTGAAGTACCATAAACTACAGGCTGCATGGAGCCAGAACTGAAAGAGCCACATACCAAAATAAAAATGTAGCCCAATTTTTGCGTATTTCTATTTGCGAAGAAAAGCCAAGAGTAAGAAGGGGTGTCTGATGCTTACCATTTGGTATCCCAAGACACATACACACAGCCCAGACAGCTCCTCAGGACTGCACAGACAGGGCTGCAGACAGCTGAAAGGTGCCAGAAAGCACTTGTCCTTAAAGCCATTTGTCAGTGTGGCAGCTCTTGGGCAGAACAGAGTCATAACTGCAGCAGTGTTTTTGCTGCTGATTCTCCTTTATTTGTTCATTCAAACTTGAACTTTAGAGGGGTCACAAAGTCTGCTGAGGTTTTGTGGAAGTCAGGTTGTATGGTTCAGTTTATGTATAAATATTTCTTTATATATATATTTTAAGTAATGTCTTTACTTGTTTTTAGCGTGTCAGGGTTCAGCTGATACAGCTGGGAGAGGCACCTGATGGTGCAGCTGGTTCTCTGTCATTTAACTGACTACTAATTAACTTCAAATGTAATGGAGGCCACAAATAATAGGCTTCCTTTAATTGTAAATGCAAATTTACTACCTAAAATGATAATACCAGCAAAAAGTAGCAGAAACCAGCACAAAATAGGCAACTCTTTCCAGATAAACAACAGTACTCCCCACACCCCCTAAATGACAACAGATTTTCATAGAAAACAGCAAACCACTATACTCACTTTACAAAGACCTCAACAAGTTTAGAGTGTCCATTTTGTAAAGCCAAATCTAACGGTGTTGCTCCATCCTCATTAGGTAATGCTAATGCTGATGAGCCTCCAGGTTGGGCTGCCAAGAACTGGGAAAGCTTCACCAAGCCCAACTTCATCACAAGGTGGAGAAGAGTTTCTTTTTGTTCAGGCTCTTAAAAAAAACACAGCAAGCAAATCAAAATCATCAGTAACAAACCTCAACATTTTACTTGCCAGGAACTTAAGGAGCTTTCTCTACTACTACACAGGGAAATTTACTGTAGGATATCCACTGGTGATACAGTTTTTGATCTGAGTATTTGGTGGCAACCCATCCAGACTTTTACCTTTCCATTTCAAGTGGAATCAAAACTTACAGACAGTCAAAACCCAGAAAACCAGGCAATGCTTCCTTCAATAAATGAAAGAAATTTGAGGCATCAGAGTAAAAGGGAGCTTCAGGCCACAGACTGTAGTACTGTAATAGCCAGCAAACCTGAACGTAGAGTCTGACAACTATTTTTCATTGCAGTTCTCACAGAAGTAGACACATTAACAAGATGCAGGGAGAATTCTTTAAACCAGAATATCACTAAACATTTACATAATACATACCTAAGCATTTGTAGAATACACATATAAAATGTCACATCATTATTTTTTTAAAAATTCATCTTATTTCTGGCTAGCCAACATGTGACCTGGCAGGCATTAGCCTGCCTATGCAACAGTTTTCTCCCCAGGTATCGGTCTTTAAAGCTTTTTCTTGATCTTCCCATTTCAGATTCTAGGCAAATGTAGGTCCATCTGGGCACAGGATCTGCTGTAGGATCCAGGGCCACAGAGGAAAGTAATGAATTACGGGTTTTTTTCCTCCAACACTTTCTACAAGGTGTTTCTAATTTCAGTCTTTGGAAATGATCATTTCTACATTTTAGTTACCAACATTAATATGAACTGTAGTGTTTACACATCTATGGAACAAGATAGCATGTATGTTTCAAAGTTTTCAAGCACTGGCCACCTTTACGTCCACTGAATCCAACTCAAGCATTTGTAGACTGCTTTGCTAAATGGAACCATAAGCAACATGGACCCACAGAAAGGCCCGGGTCAGAAGGAAACTTCAAAGACCACCTAGTCCAAAGACCTTGCCATGGATAGGGACAGCTTCCAGTAGAGGAAGTTTCTCAAAGCACCATCTAACCTGGCCTTGAACAACTCAGCCCAGAACATCTGACTGAAACTCACATTTTCAAAGCCCTATCAAGAACTTCTCATAAAGCACCTTGGTCTGCCTGCATCTGAGACCTTTTTCTATGGAGGAACATTTAAATAAGCAAGGCTAAGGCTTCCCAAAATCGGTGGCTGATGTGCCACTTCAAAAATGAGAGACCTCAGTACAACTTCTCCCTCAGCCAGATGGGATTTGAACACACACAGCTTAAAATTTCCTCTGACCAC
>WEIT01039815.1:14071-26611 GCA_013389985.1 Dryoscopus gambensis
AGGAAGGCAGGGCAGGTGCGAGGGCGAGCTGGCAGGGAGGCAGGCAGAGGGTAGGCCGGCTGGGGCCAAGGCAAAAGAGGGAGCGAGCGGGAACAGCAAGCAGCAGGAAACTCCAGCCAGTGGCAGTGAGCCCCAGCAAGCGGCAGCGAGGGGCAGCAAACGACCACGAGGGACAGCGAGGAGCAGAGCACGGCCCTGACGGAGTGGATTTTGTACCCCCCTGGCCCCTCCCAAGGTCTGCCTGCCAGCAGGGACTGACTGGTCCAGTCCATGCTTTCTTTGCCGTCCATTGGTGGAGACCTTCTTGCAACCTGGTTGGAGAAGGCCCTCCACAGTGTGCTGCCTGCCTCGTGTGGGGTCTTTTCCCCATAGACAAGGCTTCCCCCACTCCTGGCTGCCTCCTGACATGTGGGCACCCCTCCTCCACATGCCTCTGACAGCCCTGAAAACTAGAGTTAAGGCAAACTAAAATGGCTTCTCACAACCTGCTAGAGCTACCTAGCTGTAAACTCTGAAGGAATTTACAAGGCTCACAGACATCAACAAAGCTACGTGGACCATTATCAAAAGCCAGCTACTTCACATCTTTGGGATTTCTGGTATTCAGTGCAAACCATCCTCTCCTTCTTATTTTATAATCATAAAAAAATACTCTTTCATCTATTTAAAGGTTGTTTTTGTGATTGTCTTAAGAGCGAAACTGTTGCTTTTCAAAGAACATACATACGAGCAGCCATTTGTTGGGCCAGGTTTCATAGAATGGTTTGGATTGGTAGGGATATTCATCCAGATCATCTAGTCCAACTCCCTGCCATGGGCAAGGACATCTTCCACTCCAGCCAGCCTGACTTTGAGCACTGCCAATGATGGGGCATCCACAATTTCTCTGGGCAATCTGTTCAGGTGTCTCACCAACCTCATCATAAAAAATTTCCTCCGTATGTCCAGCGTAACTCTACAGTTTAGAAATATTGCTCTTGTTCTTTTAACTATAGCCATGACAAAAAGCTTTTCTTCTTCCTTCTTATAAGCCCACTTTAAGTACTGAGAGACCACAGTAAGGTCTTGCAGAGGTCTGTTTTCCCACTCCCTTTTTGCTAAATTACCTGGTCCCACCACGTTGTCCTCCCTCCCCCCACCCCTATTCCTGACCACTCCCTCGGGTTCTCCTCATTTGTTCTGTACCCTAATCCCGCCCCTGTACCGCCCCTGTGCCATGGAACCATTAGCCCATGTGCTCTCTCTGCCCCCCTGATCCCCATATAAAAAGTCTAGGCTTCATGCCATACGCTCTCTCTGCCTAGGGGAATCAGCCCGTGTGGTCCTGTCTGCCTTTGGGATCATGTGAATAAAGATCCTCTGAAGCCCCCATGCGGGGAGCCCTTCTTGCCTCCTTTATTGCCGCCATGTTGCGGAGCTGAGAGCCAGCCAGGGCCATGAGGGGCAGTCCAAAAGGGGCCATGGGAAGTGAAACAGCTTCCCTCCCCAAGGAAGCCGCCTGCCCTCCCAGGGAAGTTCTGCGGCTTGCCACACCATCACAAGAAACTACAAACCGCAACAAGGTCTTGCCATAGCCTTCTCTTCTCCATATTGAACAACCAACATTCTCTCAGCCTTTTCCCACAGGAGAGGTATCCCAGGCCTGTGATCATTTCTGTGACCCTCCTCTGGACCTGTTCTAATAGGTCCATGTCTTTCTTGTGCTGGGTACCTCAGAGCTAGATGCAGCACTACAGATGAGATCTTATGAGAGTAGTGTAGAGCAGCAGAATCCTGCTTTCCTCAACCTCTGGGCCATGCTTCTTTTGATGTATGGAGACGACTGGCCTTCTGGACTTGAAGCACATGATACTGTGTCATGTTCAGTTTTTTATCCCTCAGTATACCCAAGTCTTTCTCTGCAGGTCTCTTCATGACTAATCATCCGCCAGTCTGTACTGATATTGGAGATTGCTCCAACTCAAGTGCAGGACATTGCACTTGGCCCTGTTGAATTTCATGAGTTTCACATGGCCCCATAGTCTGTCCAGGTCCCTCTAGATGACATCTATTCCCTCTATTCCCTCTATTACAACTGCACCACTCAGCTTGGTGGATCTGCAGATTTACTGAGAAATCACTATGTCATTAATAAAAATACTGAACAATATTGGTCCCAGTGCAGACTCTTGAGGTGTGGTAAGTTGACCCTGGTTGAAATCAAGGTGCCCATCAAAGCTGTTCTATCACACTTCACACACAGACACAAACATCTTATTTCAGATATGGTTCTTGTATTCCGTATCTCATTTCAATCACAAGAAAACTTGAAATAATACATGCCTCACAAAACTACCTTGATGTTTGTAAAGTGAGCTAAAATACTTTGATGGAAAATCATAGGTAATTGAAAGGTATAAATATGTATCTGGAAAGAGATTAACTCATAAAGTGTTTTATTATCAAGTTAATGCATATTGAAGATAATTAAAAATATTATAAAGATATTTGTCATAGACTATGTAGGAGGGATTTTACTCAGCTCTGATAATCTTTATTGTGCTTGTCTGCACCAGAATAAATGACATGAAAGTATCTTAATTCAGAATTCAGAATTTCTGATTCAATATTTTCCTAGCTAACCTCAGAAAAAAATGTTTCTTGATATACAAATTTTTCTAAGAAGGTTAGAAGTCAAGCATCATCTTACAAAATTATTTACAGTCCATGACATTTTTTACGTTATTTGTAACAGCTATTGAGCTACTTGGAGTGTGTCAAAGCTCTGCAACAACTGAAAAAGTCAGCTTGCAATGAGGTGTTGTATGTAACTCATGCCATCTGTTCTTCGCTCCTATGTGAAACCTTTGTTTATCCTTTGTTGCATCCTGTGAGGGTGCTAGAGATGGGCCTGCAAAACCCAAGATAAAGAGGGTTAATTGGTGGGATGGCCCACAGGTTAAAACATGTCCTTAGGTCATGGTGAGTTCCCAGAGGACCTTGCATGAATTATGTTAACACATGTATTTTTCCCGTTCAGGATAGGGCTGTTACTCTCCACGTCTTTATTCTATGCTTGTACCCCCTCTAGAAATTTCTTTTCGATTGTTACCCCCATTGGCTCCCTTCCCCTTGTCCCTTTTTCACTGTGTCCCCATTGGCCCCTTTATCTTTACGCTGCCTCCTGGCCCTCACCCTATTGGCCATGATGCTCTGCCCACCCTCCAAGCCCCATATATAAATCCTCCATCTTGTCTTCTGTCGCTGGACCCCTCTGCACCTTGACCTTTAATAAACCCTGCTGTGGAGCTCTATACGGAAGAGACCCTTCCTGTCTCCTTGCTGCCGGCTGCCATCTTGACTCTGTGTGCGTGTGCGTGCGCCTGCTCCATCAGGCGGGGTTGTGTGCCTGTGTCCTTGCCTGGCCCCTCGTGCCGAAGTGGCTTACCCTGGCTGGGGACCCTACACCTACCATCGCCCTATGCTGCGACAATCCTTTTGTTACTTTTTTTGACTTATAATTTCTACATTTCAAACACTTTATGCATAGTATTCCCATTGGGTTCCCATTCCCACAGGACTGGAGTAGTTTAATGTCAAATTTTTGGTGTTTCTCTAATAGTCTAATGATCTTGTTGTCTGTTCATTAGAAAGCAAATGTAATCTAATCAAACCCTGAAACAATAGGTCTTAGTAATCTCAAGACATTGATTAAGAAAATAATCTGTGGTATCCACTCCATTCCTCTAATTCTTCATGAGAGAGATGTTAGGTGACCATCCTTTGGAACTTCCTGTGCAATTTTCTTCTTGGATGAAAAGATGAAACCTGTCATTTACTGTCCTTTCCAGTGAGAAAGAGCTTTTTAACTTCCTATGAACAGCATGTTCTATTTGTGGAATGTCAGAAAAACTCATTTGTTTCATGAAAATCTTCATCGCTTAAAATATCAGTTTAAGAAAACTGATGAACTTTGAGTTGCAATACACTTCTTTTTGTTTTTTCCTTAATAATGGCAAACTCCTTTGTTTTGAATTTTGATACTGCCCTGCAATTCATAGTCTATCATCTCAAAATTATATTTGAAAGGCTTATAAAAATACTCCATACATAAATTGTACTACAGGGAAAAATCAGATTCAGTTGGACCATCAGAATAGCACAACCTTGTTTTTCAGCAAGTTTCAGAAATCTTAAAATTGTGAACGACATATCAACCTTTGCTCAGTTACTTAAATAACAGCATATTAACAATATGTAAATTCAGAAAATCCAATATGGTACCTCCTTTACAAAATCTGAGAAGTATCTTTGTTTGAATAAGCAACCTGTCTAACCAGTGTACATGTTCACACAGCTCCATGTTTGCCTACTACAATAATGTTTAATGTTTTCCAACATGCATTACTGAATATATTACAGCATGATTTTGCCAAAATGGATTGAGAATCAACTTCTTATCTGTCCAGAGAGTCCCATAAACCAAATTATCATTAAAAAAAGAAAAAGTTTGAGATAATTTACAAGTATGCAACTCAGTCTAACAATACTGTAAATACGTGATTTTGTGGATTTGGGGTAGAACATTTTTATTTTCTTTTATTAGAAAATAAATATCCAATAACTTGAAATCTTTGCAATGGATGTGAAATGTCAGGATTAGAGTATCCTCGTTTTAGTTGTCATTGTTCCTCTAGTGACCCAGATATGTCATGTTCTGAGTATCTAAACACAGGGCTGAGCTGTGAATCTTCCAAGGAACAATTCTCTTCCAAGCTTCAGATTTAAAATTGTAGTAAGCAGTTTTTAGAACTGTCTACCTTGACAAAACTAGATACATATGATAGAATATATTCAAAAAAGAGGAAGTTGAAGAAATAAAACACATAAGAAAGAAAACTTTGGAATATTTTCTTTTTTTTCTGAAGGAAAACTGCCATTTTAAAAAGCAGATTAAATTGGTTTATGCAACTGAGAAGCTAATTGGAAAAAATATCAAACAAAGCTTAATGACTTCTCTTTGAGTAGAACATTGTCCACAGTCCTTCTAGTGAATTAAAGCTTCTTCTCCTGCATAGAATAGCCTAATAATCACTTATACCTGACATACTTGCCCCCAGTCTCCTGCTGAGCCATGGAACAAAAAAATTGAGAATATTGGTCATTATTTTCTCATGATTATTTGATTGGGAGTAAGAGTTTCTCTTTTTTTACCAGAACTTATATGATACATATTGAATAAAGAAGATCCAAAAAATGTCTCCAATTTAACAGAGTTAAAATGGGATGGAGAAGATGGAATGGAAACAGATGCTCAGTATGGTACACAGATCTTCATTAAATGCATCAGCCTTCATTATTCACCTCTTATCCCAAATTAAGATTATTTTATCCAGTCTCAATATACAGTTTTTTACTGTGACAGGTCCAAAGGTTTTTAAAACTTTCACAGATTTTTCTTCAGTTATCTGATGGAAACTACTCTCAACAGAATCTTAGATACTGCAAATTTTAGCACAACACAGTATAATCAGAACCGTTTCTCTTCATAATTGTATTGCTCAAAAACACATTCTTATTCTCATTGCATTTCAATGCAGCTTGAGCTGAAAATAACTAGTGTCACACAGAGGTCAACATGTCTTTCATACTAGATTATAATTAAATTTTATAAAATATTAATACCCAAAGCTAAGGGAGAGAAAAACATTTATAGTCCATTTTGTGCTTTCAAAAAATTAAGAATTTCTACATAAATTATGATTCTGTATTACTCAAGAGTTCACTTTGATCTCCAAGTAACAAGACCAGAAAAAAAGAGTTGAAGACTTTTAGCTAACAGATAATTTAAAACACACATATACACATAACATTGCAGTTTCAACTTAGAAATAAAAAAGGGCAAACCCCCAAAGTCTTTCACTGGCTTTGAAGAAAATCTCCAACTACTCTATCTTTCAACTAGCATCCTTATTCTTAACATGATTTTATTACTATGGGTGTATGTGTTGACCCTGGCTGGACTTGAGGTGCTAATCAAAGCTGCTCTATGACTCCCCTACTCAGCTGGACACAGGAGAGAAAATACATGGAAAGGCTTGTGGGTTGAGATAAGGGCAGGTAGAGGTCTCTCACTAGTAACCATCATGGCCAAAGAGACTCATCTTGGGGAAATCAACTGAATTTATTACTCATCAAATCAGAGCAAGATAATGAGAAATACTACCAAATCTTAAAAACACCTTTCCCTACCCTTTCCCTATCCCCTCCCCTGCCTTCTTGGGCTTAACTTTACTCTGAATTTTCTCTTCCTCCCTAACAGCAGTGCAGGGGGTGTGGAATAAGGTTTCTGGTCAGTTCAAAGAAAGCTGTTTCTGCCACTCCTTCTTCCTCAGCAGGATGATTCCCCACACTCTTCCCTGCTCCAGTGTGGGGTCACTCTCATGTGAGGCAGTCTTCCATGAGCTTCTCCAACCTGGGTCCTTCCCACAGGCTGCAGTCCTTCATGAACAGAGTGCTCCAGTGTGGGTTCTCCATGGGGTCAAAAGTGTTGCCAGCAAACCTTCTCCATGGGGTCAAAAGTGTTGCCAGCAAACCTTATCCATTGGGTCAGACTCCCCTTCAGGCATCTTCCTGTTCTAATGTGGGTCCTCCAGGGGCTACTGGTGGATATCTTCTCCACTGTGAAACTCCATGAGCCCCAGGAAGGAGCCTGGGTCACCATGATCTTCCCCATGGGCTGCAGGGGAATGTCTGCTCCAACATCTGGAGCACCTCATTCTTCACTGACCCCAGAGTCAACAAAAACAGACAATTTACACACAATCCACCCCTTGTTCCTTCACAATTACAACAACAGAAATTCCCCACTATGTCTCTACTTCCCATCAAGCAGGTGATGTCCAGCCAGTTGCTGGGAAATAAGGCCTCAGTACATGCAGCATTTACTCTGGAATAAAAATATTGCAAATAACAAAAATGTCCATCTCAGTCAGACCAAATACACAACAAGATGAAAATCAGTCCATGTTTTGAAGCTGAAATTACAAAATCAAGTGTCTCAAATGTGCTATTTACAAAGGCAGAGAACAGTAAAAAAATTACTTTTAAGCATCACTAAGCTAAGAGTTGACGTTATCAATATATTAAAAATAATTAAATAATTTCCAGAACGGCCCTTAGCTAAAACTCTCTTTTATTTTTGTATGATTCTTTTTTTGTTTTTTTTTTATAGTGTTGGAAAAATCATTAACATATTTCTTGAGTGTCTCTAGAAAATCTAATCAAAATCTAATAAAAGGTATTTTGAAGTTTATTTAACACTTTAATTTTTCAGATGATAAGAAAAAGATGCTGTGTAGTTTCCCTTCAATGTATATTTGCATAAACATACAAAATTTGGTTGCAATTATTAAGAAGTGTCTACTTTGTGAGATAAAAGCACATTAGGCAATAAACAAGATTCAAGCACTCATAGAATGGTTTGGGTTAGAAGGTACCTTAAAGATTATCTAGTTCCAACCTCTCTGCCATGAGCTGGGATGACATCCACCAGATCAGGTTGTAAATCCAACCTGCCCTTGAATTGTTCCAGGGATGGAACATCCACAGCTTCTCTAGGAAACCTGTTTGAGTGTCTCACCATAGGGAAGAATTTCTGCTTTATGCCTCCTCTAAACCTCTCCCCTTTCAGCTTAAAGCCATTACCCCTTGTCCTATCACAAGCATGGTCTTGCAAAAAATCCCTCTCCAGCTCTCTTATAGGAGCCTTTTACATATTGGATGGTGCTCTAAGGGCCAGTTCTCAGCCTGTCTTCATAGAGGGGTGCTCCAGCCCTGTGATCATCTTCATGGCTCTACTCTGGACTTGTTCCAAGAGACTCATGTCCTTCTTATGTTGCAGATCCCAGAGCTCGATGCAGTAACCCAGGTGGGGTCTCACAAGACCGGAATAGAGGGGGACAATGCCCTCTCTCTCCCTGCTGGCCACGCTGCTTTGGGTGCAGCCCAGGATTTGATCCACTTTCTGGGTTGTGAGTGCGTATTGCTGGGCCATGTTGAGCTTCTTGTCAACCAACACCTGCAAGTCCTTCCAAAAACTAGTTCTGCCAGGCCCATGTTAATTCCCTATATGGCTAACTCAGATGTCTCTGCACTGTCCCTGGATCAACCAGCATGGAAAGACAGGGCAAATACTTGAATATCTTGAGAAAGAGAAAGGCAAGTCTAGCTTGAATATCTGTCTGAGTATCAGCATCTGTAGCAGAGCTTATAGGGTGAGAAGGAGGCAGTAGGATCTCTGATGAAAGGACAGGACCTGTGCAGATAGACTTGATGAATCATAGGATGCTGCCTTTAAAAATGTTGGGAGACACTGTGGATAAGATGCAAATTAAATGACAGCCCAAATGGAACATAGACAAATTTAAATTACAGTAAACTGTAATTTTAGCATGAGCTAATTGCATAAAACTTGAGTTGCTTGAATGCAGATTTTTTAGTGCATATAGCATTCATCTAAGAAGCAAAATGCACCCTCCAAATTGGCTGAAGAAATTTTGATGCTCTTGTTGTGATTCCAAACAACAAGGCTGTAATTTATTTTGGGAGGAGAATAATTTCTATTATTTTTATTGAGGCTGTGTAAATGGATACAAGAATATTCTGGCCAGGAGGAGAGCAAGAAAGATGAAACAGGTCCAAAAATGTGTTCCCATGTAATAATGAACAAACCATTTATATGGAAAACTCACTAGGGTGGGGGGATGAAGGCAGTGGAGTTCCACAAAGGCAGTGGAGTTCCACAAAAAACCCTCAACAACACATCCCATCTCTTTTTGCTTATATTTGAATCACCGTACAACTCTGAAAATATGTACACGTGAAGTAGTAAAAAACTGAAGTGTTATAAAATTATCTTTCTCATACAATTTTTTTCCGAGCTAGTTTCATTCAACTTTAACTTAGATGTCTCTGGGTAGGAAGTACTCTGATGTACATTTTTGCTAAGAACTGAGGACTTTTGTTTTTGAGTCTATGAGTTCCAAGGCTGGGAACTTAAACTCTTATTCCAGTAGTTCTCACCACTGACCGTTTAAAAAGCCTTCTAAGGGCTAAAATCCAGTGAAAAATTTCTCTTTTGAAAATTACATTTGCAGACAATATCTAGGTCATTGAATGTTGTGAAGATCCTTTCTTTGTTAATGTGGAAGAAGTTGAGCTTGCAGTGTCATTCGTGTTGGCAAAGCCAGCTTGCAGTGTAAGCAGTGTAAGCATATTAGTGTGTTCACCACTGTTACCAGCCTCACAGTATGGCCATGTTCAGTCTCTATGTACAACACCCCAAGATTAGATCAGCTACTGCTAATAATGCAAAGATCATATGTTTGATCCCTCTATGGATCGTTCATTTAAGAGTTAAGTAGATGATCCTTATGGGTTCCTTCCAGCTCAGAATATTCTGTGATCTGTGACAGAGATAAAATCTCAGAATGTCCAACCTGGGGAAGAATGCCATAAATCAGAGAAGAAAAAAAAATCATATTTAATGTAAGTAAAATATTTCAGATTAAATTTACATTCTCTGCTGTAATAATAAAGATAATTAATAATGGTTACACTACCTCAGGATGTTTTCTGTCTGATATTTCATGCTGTTTAAGGATTTGAATTATATTTGGATTCAATGAATCCATTTACTGTATTACTTAGTAAATGCAGAATACATTCTTCAATGCAGAATATTCCATGAGTCCATAGTGATTAACCATATCTATATTTATCAATTTCCATTCTCTTTTAGAGAAAAAATTCTGACTGGTACCAAAATCAACACTAAAAAAAAGAAACTTGTCTCATAAATTGTCTCCCTTATCAGGTTGAATTATTTTAGCTTGATAAACATAGTGTCAAAGTTAATTCAAAAGTTCTGGAAGCATCTCAGTAAAGTTGAACTTCAGTGTCTGCTTTTTTTTTCTTCTCTCTCTCTCTGCTGATTATGTAAGTATTTTCTTCTAGTTGGGCTTTTCCCATGACATTCTACAGCTGCATCCTGTCTAACTAGAAATAATTACTGAGACAAGAAAATTGCACTGAAAAACTGGGTTGGAAATGAGATGACTACAAATATGTAGATTTGGATTTTTACTTATTAGTTATAAAATTGAAATGTTTTGGGGAAGATTTGAAGAAAAACTGAAAGAAACTTATTTAGACAGAAGCTGAAAACTCAGATGTGGGAAAGATTAAAATGCCAAATAGAATAATATAATCTTGTCTCTACCTACAAGAAACTAGCTTGGTATCAGTGAGGGACATATCCAACCCTGAAGTTTGGGCTTGATAAATGATGCATGCAAATATTCCTCTAAGCACATGAATGTGCCTACACACACAGAACCATGCAGAGATTTTCTGGGGCAGGAATGTTTGGCTCACTTACAAGAACATGGGAAGGAAAATAGCAGAGATTATTTTCATGTGACAGAAGAGTTGGTAATTCTTCCAGACCATAAAGAATCAAGGGCAAAATCCTAATCTCATGAAGTCTTAGCCTCTCATTTCTCTGTTCATTACAAAAAAGCACACATATTGTTTGAACCATATACTTGGAAAGTGTTCAACTGTAGAACAAATAAGCTTCTACAACATAATTTTAGAAGATGGAAAAAGGAGAATATTTAATGTCTTTGGGAATTAATTGCTGGAGTCATTTGCAATATAAATGATTTCCTGTGATGCTGGTCCTTCGATGTTTCCCTATCCACTATAAATTCAGACTGAACAAACTTCAGTGATTAGGAATATGATTACCCTCTGTCGTAGACCCTGTTTTCACTCCACTTCCATTCATGAGGAAAAAATAAAATGACTCTCCAGAGACACTCACTCTACAGGTCAATATTCACCCAGTGCTTTTTCCACCAAAAGCAGCATAGAAATTTGCTTGGGCACCCAAACATACAGATGATACCTATAAAATAAACAGCACAGTTACCTAATGTTAACCAGAAACCTTCTCAGCTTCAATTGCAGAATTTTATACTACATTGCATCCCGTGAAACATTTAATGTTCATATCCAAAAGGAACAGAAGCCTATTTTTGTAAATATTGAACAAATTACATAAAGACTGAGAATATAGTTTTTACAGTATTGGAGAACAAAGAAAACTTGGCTTTTAGTACATAACAGCTTCATAGGAAGGATAGAAGTATCAGTCTTTAGTGAGAAAGTGCTCCTACAGTCTATGTTTTTTACTGGTGCTCCTCACAGTTAAGCAACAGAGCATCAAGTGATTTGTGAAGGGGCAACACCTGATTACACTGGCCTCAGCTAAAGACTGAGGAACCAATTCCTAATCCCAGTGGTTTATGCAGACATCATAACTCAGGAACTGCTGTGCTCCAATATTATACTACAACTTTGGATAAAATCAAATGTAGTTGAGAAAATATGTCATACATGTTCTACGATATGATTAAAATAATGCACTTCTAATTTGACAGAAAACCCCATTTGGACTAATCACACCAAAATTGGACACAAAATGTACAGCTTTACCTTATCATTTTTCCTTTGTGTGGTAGATAATTTAGTGGTAACAAAGTATCAGAATTTTAGCGCTTTTGATAATTTAAAAACATATTTACCTTCAATTTTGCAGTAAGGCAAAGTTTTGTGCTGAATTTCTCTAGGATTTTTAAAAATTATAAATTTACAATCACAGAAAATTAAACAGTGCAGGTCCATTTTTGCTCAGCTTTCAGCATCACATTTATTGAGTATCTGAGTATTTTAGTCTTATTTTTTTTAGGTATATGCCAGTATATTGCATGTCTTAAAGTATTAATTAATTAACAGGTTTAATTAGGGAACCTGTAGCTGTAAATAATTCAGTAATTTATATATAAATTCTTTTATAATAGAAAGCTTGGTAAGAAACAGAAAAGAAAAGGAAAACTAATATAGTATATTTTTTGGATTAGAAGTAGAAGATATAACTTACAGGACAGGAGCTGTAGAAAACTCGTGGTCTATACTTCATGCTCTAGAAATGGTGTGAGTTATTTTCAATTGCTGTACCAATATAAGCAGCAGAACACCTTGGGAACGGGTTAACATCTGTCACTCATCCTTGTTTTATTTCGAGATTGGTCTTAAGCCAGTCCTAAAATTTATGTTTTTCATAAGAACCATCAGTTTTAACTACCTCTTGCAGTGATTCATGAAATGCTTTCTTACTGCTATTCTTTAAAAAAATAAAATGGTTTTGAGTTACTGCTTGTTTACTCTGTGTCTTTCCTCAAAGTAATTCCTGTATGAATTACAGATAGGTAAAGCCAGGAAAACATAGTGCTGGATTTAGTCCACTCTATTGAATAAATGAACACATGTTATGTTTGAAAAAAACAGAGTAGTTCTGATGTAAATTTCGAGACTTGGCACAGGGAATAAGACTGTACAGGCAAGGAGAGAACCACATATTCATCTTTCTAAGTGAACAGCAGGAAAGAAGTATTTCCCAGGAATAATACCAGCAGCTGCCTGAGATTAAATTAT
>WEIT01039817.1:6005-36473 GCA_013389985.1 Dryoscopus gambensis
CCTCCCGGCGGCTGCCCCGGCCGCCCGGAGCCCGCGGGTGCGCTCGGTTTCCCCGTTCGTGTGTGGTGCCCGGCTGTCACCGCGGCCTCACGCCCGACTGGCCTTTGTCAGCGTTTGTGGCATCGCAACAACAGGCAGCAGAAACAAAAGGAGGAGGGGATTGTGCACTGGGCCATGTTGGGCTGTGTCTGTGGCCTCTTTGCAGCTGCAGGGAAAGCAGGGAAAGAAGCGGGGAGGAGAGGCGTGTCGCCACTGCCCACCGAAGTTCCCGTGTCCGGCCCCACCGGCCCGCCACACTCCAGCGGGATTTACTTGACTCGTGCAGCTTAAACTGCCTAAGTTTTGCTGCAATAAAATACTGCCTCTGCCATTACAAGTATTTTCACGCTTTCTTTGGGTTTTAGCTTCAGTCCATACAAATTAATTTCCTCTATTTTATTTGAGAATATGTTGTAAACCTAAGAATGATCTGTATAAAGTGACTAAATTATTGCTAAAAGTCCCTGATAATATTGATATGCAGAGTGATCTCACGAGCTGCCAGGAGTTCATTCGTGTTGCATTCAATAACCACAGTCACCTGTCAGTCTCAGAGAGAAGTGATTTTACTAATCAATCATCCAGGCCTGTTAAATTAAAAAGGAAGCTGCTAGTTTTAACTTCCTTAATTTTCACCACTACATTAAATTAAAGAGAGCGTTAAACTTAAAAAAGATCACAAGAAAGTGGTATAAAAATAACTATGCAAAATTTGGGTAGGAAATCACCTATTTCGGTGCTCTGGTTCATACTGCATTGTTCTCGTTGGAAACTTCTGCAGAAAAGCTTTGCATCAATGTGTAACTCGTATTGATGATTTTTTCTCCCGTGCTGATGAGTTTAGTGATACTGATCACATGTAAATACTTTGGATCCACTAGGTCTAAAAAGCATGCAACTATGAGTTTACAACTGGTTCAAAGGCAAGCAAAGAAACAGCATGACTCAAGACATACTTATGAGCTGCATTTCTGCCCTGCTTCCCCTCCCCCTCCTGCCTTCCTCCATTACTCTTCGCTCCATGAGTGAGAAGAATAAAGAAACAATTGACAGAGTCGAGGTTCAGCCCCACCTTTCAGGGTGCTTCTGTCCAGCAACTGTTATTTTTTTAGCCTATCAATACGGAGACCCGAGTGCAGCCAAAAGGCATTCATCAGGTTTCTGGTAGCTGCTTGGGTTAGGCACAGAAATTTTGATTTGGTGCTGCTGAAATGCAAGGTAGGAGCCACCAACACAGGCTCCCAAACTAGCCCCTTAGTTACAGAAGTCAGACCATACCGGTTTGTACCAACTACTTTCTACCTCTCCCCTCACTAGAGGCATGGATCAGGTGTGTGCGCAACCAGGGCTCTGCTTTTAAACAGCTCTGCCCATTTCCCAACCACTGCTGCTGCCTCTCACTCTACCCAACCAGCTGGAGCAGCGAGTCTGTAGCTTCATTGCTCAGTTCCAGCTTTGCTAAAAGCTAGGGAGTGGTTCTTGAAAGATCTCCCAAATCACAGTCTGCCACTGGAGAGTGGGCCTGCAGTATCAGCCCCACTTATAAAAAGCAAATAGCACTTTCTTGTTCATGTCCATATGCTTTTTGAAATTTGTTACTGTATTAATTGATAAACATTGAGAAAGCACCATGGAAAACCAAGAGTTTGCCTTTGTAATCTCCGAGGATTTGAAAAAAAGTGGTGATGCAATTGCTCCTGAAAGAATAATATTTTTCATGAAAAGCCTATTCAAAAGCAGTAAAAGCTCAAGTCTGCCGATGAGGATGTTACTAAGAACCCCTTAAATCCTGCTGTTTTCAATAACTCTGGCAGTTAGTTTGGAAATGATTTGTGTATGACTTATCAAGTGAGGTTGAGGGAAAAGCCCAAGCAGCAGCAAGTTATAATCCCTGGCAAATGTACAGAATAAAAGGAGGTATATGGAGTGTTCAGTAAGGGGGATTTTTCCAGTATCCCTGTTCAGGGACACCAGGCTCAGCTTTCTGCAGCATGACTGGACAGAATACTTTGAAGTACAAAAGTAAAAGTAGAGAAAAATGACCATAAACAGGGAGCAAAACATCTCTATCTTACATGATATTCTCTAATAACCTTTGGACAGATTTTTTTTTTTTTTTTAATCTCATTGTTGGCAACAGCCAAGGAATTATATCATGTGACATGAAATGCATATGTATGTGTATGTATTTCCACACTTTGGCCCAGGTGTAGTTCTTTATGTGCTAAATGCTTCTGCTTGAAGGTAACATTAGCTGTTGAAGAAATATATCTCCATTTTCTAACCATTACATCTTTTGCTGCCATGTTTTTAACAATTGAAAGGGTGAAATTGTTCATTATTATGAATTCTTTGTATTAGAAGAGTCTTTCAGAATGTATTATGGTACAGAGTGCACAAATAGTGCACAAGAACAAATAGACCCCCAAAAAGCTTGTAATCAAAAGTATAGGCCCAGGGATGAATGATGGATGCAGATGTATAGATAGGGCATCCCAAGAAGCAAGCAAGGCTGTGGTAGGCTCAGTAGTTTTATCACTGTTTTTGTACACATTACTGGAAAAGGACTTTTAGGAACTGGTTTGGAGAAGGATTATGAAAATATGTCTTGCATGTTCACTGCAATTCTTTTGAGGTATGAAGTGCAGCATAAGAGGAAACAGCTCACAAACAGATTTTTCAAGCACAAAGATCTTGGCAAAAAAGTTTTCATATCTGTCCTTGACAAAAAATGTTACATTTAGACTCTAACTAATGTGTAATTTTATTGAAAAATGTGGTGTCCATTTAATTCTATATTTGTTTTAAAAGGATGTTCCTGTTTAAGCTTTGAGCATTACTTTGATTATTGTAGCATTTTATATACAAGCTGTCTTTCTTGACTCTGGCAGGCATGTCAGTTATATATCTTTTGGCAAAAGCTTTCACAATTTTACTTTGCATTTGAGAAAGTTCCTCTGTCTTTGCAACAGGACCATAGAAAACGGCCAGTTGGGTGTCATCCATTCTATATTGCTTGTCAGGATGAGTTCAGCTCTCAGGGTATTCTTTTCCTGTTTTCTCTCTCTTTTCCCTTTAAAAAATATTTGTAATATAATCTAAAAGTACCATATAATGATTATAATATAACACTTCATATTTTCAAAGAGATAAATGACAAGGAGTCCTATTAATTTCTCTTGTAATTTCACTGGGAGTTTTACCAGATGTGTACTTCAAATACGTTATTTTCTTTACAAGATCAGTATTGAAAATCTTAATGACTTCAAAGGAGCTGTGAAAAAAGTCTTCTATTTTACCCTCATATTTCTATGACATACCAGGGGATTTTTTGTTACTACCATTTCACAGATAGGCAGTATAGTGGGATATGAAAATGTCAGATGAGCTCTCAGTATTTGTTTACATTAGGAATGAGGTGTAGAAACAGTGGCTGCAGCTGTCCCCTGGCCGTGCAGCATGGGTGGGACGGAGAGGCAGCTGCACAGCGGAGATTTCAAGAAGTGAACCAGGCAGTGTTAGTGGACAAGTTACAACCTCTTTTCCCAACTTTCCTTCTGATCAATTTATGTCTGGATGTAAATCCATACGAAGGAAGCAGGTGTAGAGAACCGAGAAATTTGTGTGGCATTCAGGGATATGTGAGATGTGTTAAAATGATAGCAAACCTGAAGGACCTTGCCGATTAAAGATATTGATTAGAGGCTACATTTTCTTATTTACACACTGGACAGTTTAAATATTCAGATTTGACACATATAGAGAGATTTAAACTACAAACGCTCACACATTGCCTTGATATAGCCGTATCTGTATAAGCAAAAAAAAAAAAAAAATCAAATAAATAGCATGTTTGAGGCATGTGCAGAGGAAAACCTGATGGGAGACTTTTGGAAAAAGTGTGTGTATCATATGTATGCTACTTTGTAGCACTACTGAAGCAGTGATCTTTGACTTGTTCCTTTAAAAGGTTAATGAGATCCTGTCTCTGTGTATGGAAGCTCCCTTGTGCTCCATTACTTTTCTTGGCATTTTTTGTCTTGTGGAGTGTAAAATTCACTGTTTTCAGTGGCCAGTGAATGCGAATAAATATAAGCAATGGCTAAATATTTGCATTTAATTTGCTGAATTATATCCAATGCTGCGAAATTTAGCGAAATTCTTCTACGAAGATTGGTTTTGTATGTATTGAGGTGAAAGCTGCTTTGAGAGTAGAGGTGACATGATAAATATGTTCAGGCCAAAAACTGGTTGTGAAAATCATATTAGGACTTTCTGGATCTCTTTTAGTCAAGCTAAGTTAGTGGTAATAGAGATGTTTATGGTAGCTTTCAGCACAGTCTCTGATTTCTAATATGAGAAAGAAAGGAAGAAAGTGCTCCCATGAGGTCTCCTGAGTTGCTATTTTGATGATTTAATAGTGCTCAAATAGTCTGCACAGAGGGATGAGAGAGTTTGCTGTTTAATACTGGCAGTGGGAATATGGATCCTCATGAGCAGATGGAGAGCATGGGGAAGAGCAAAGGGGCTGGGCTCAGACATTTTTAGATACTCCTTTTTTGGTTTTTTCCCATCAATAGAAGCTTGGAAATGTTTTTAGTGTGTTTTTTAATTCCTTCTTCTTGTGTGCTTTCATTTTTTTAAAAATTGTGCTTCTACCAGCAGTTTATAGGAAGTATCATCAGAGCTGTTATTAATACATCAGCATATGTTACAGGGTAAAACTCACAATGATTCACTGAGACTCAGATTTGAATGCTGAAATAAGTGGTGATCTAGTGAAAAGATCCCAGGCTGGGATTTGGAGGCTGACTGTATGTATGATGTGTATTAAATCAGAGCATCATAGAATCATTAGGGTTGGAAAAGACCTCCAAGATCAACTCCAGCCTTTGACCGAACACCACCACGTCAACTACACTATAGCACTAAGTGCCACATCCAGTCATTTCTTGAACACTTCCAAGGATGGTAATTCCACCACCTCCCTGGGTAGCCTGTTCCAATGCTGCAACACATTTTCAGGGAAGAAATTCTTCCTGATGTCCAATGTGAATGTCCCTTGGTGCAGCTTGAGGCCATTTCCTCTTGTTCTGTCTCCAGTTGCCTGGTAGAAAAGGCTGACTCCCTCCTGGCCACAGCCTCCTTTCAGATGGTTGCGGAGAGTGATAAGGTCCCCCCCTGAGCTTTCTTTTCTTCCGGCTAAACAACCCCAAATCCCTCAGCTGCTCCTCATAGGACTTACTCTCAAGGCCCCTCACCAGCTTTGTTGTCCTTCTTTGGACCTCTTCCAGCACCTCAGTGTCCTTCTTGTAGTGAGGGGCTCAGAACTGGAAACAGAATGTGAGGTGTGGCCTCGCCAGTGTCGAGTACAGGAGGACAATCACTTCCCTAGTCCTGCTGGCCATTTCAATGTTTACAGCAGTACAGGGACTGATACAATCAATGTTTCCCGTGCGTTTAAGCATGTTAAAGATTGTAAGACACCCTAATGGGGTTCCTGCTAAGTGGGCCAGCTGCACACTGTAAAAGGTTGAGAAAGGGATGTAGGGTATGGTGAGCTACTCAGCGCTAAATGGCAGCTCCTGAGCCTGTTCCTGCCCCAGCCCTGCCGGAGCTGGGGAGCAGAACCATCTGGTTTAGCCTTGCAGCATGGTGGTCCAACAGCTGCAACTGTTCAACTCACTGGTGGTAACTTGTAAAAATGTGTAACCCCAGTGTTTATGGCTGTTTACTTATATAAGCAGTGGAAAGAAAGGCATTACTACTTTGGTGTAGCATGAAACCAAAACCTGAAAAGTTTATCAGAACTTCAGAGCTTGGGCTCTTTGCCCTCTGAGATGAAAAAGGAAAAGGGATATTGTGGAGGAAACATCGAAACGGCTCAGATGCTAGTGGGATCTTCAGGAAGGAGCAGGTGATTTCTTTGTGAGCATCCAAGTTAAACCAGATTCTGATAAAAAAATCATTATAAAAGCAGTAACTCTTCTTGGTTGCTTTTTGTTGCAAACATTTCATAATTAGTTGTCAGTGATGGAGAATCCTTTACGTTGGGTCACACCATGTTTTCTGGAGATTGCTGAATGTTCTGTTTTAATTAGGACTCTGCTAATGGTTGTTTTATTCTTTCTTCTATTGATGAGGTGTTGCTTTGCAGGAAGCTATGTCTGGTGGGAAGCAGGTGATGACTGGGAGTGTGAAGCAGTGTGCTGTCACTGACTGATCACTTCTAGAAAGATAAAAATCAAACTCCTCAACTCTTCAATAGTTACCACAAGCTTAGGTGCTTTGGATATTAAAAAACCCCAAAACCTGATTTTTTTTTTCTGATGATGCAGATTTCTGTCAATTCAGCGGCTGGATCAAATACTTCTCAGGTCTGTTTATAAAAGCCATCCATCTGGAAAAATGTAACAGTCACTAGATTTAGACTAGAATTGTTTAGTTTGCATTTCTAAACCACACTTCAGGGGTTTGCTGCCACTAAGTTTTCCAGATGTTTTCTGCAACTTACTATTTAACAACTCTCTATGTTAAAATCTCTTTGATCTTTACACCAGTTTCTGCTCTTTTCTGTCTACGGAACAGGAATACTGAACATGTTAAGCTTGAATTATGTCGTTCTTTTCTGTAGTTCCTTTACAAAAAAGGGTTGGGATCTGATAAACTACTTTGGCTAAGAATTTATTTTTGGTCTGTTTGCAGTGCATTAATGACCTAGAAAATCTCTAACATGTTTAGGGTGTTCTCATCCATCTCATCTCAACCTTAGACAACAAAACTTTTTATTTCTTATTCCTAAAATATAGAAAAAAATATTTTCCATTCTTATTCGTCATAGAGTTTTCAAATGGCTTATTGGAAAGCCAGAAATATGTATAAGTCAGCTGCACACAGAATGATGAGTTTTTCTTTTCCAAGACATCAACCATTCCTACACTTGGGGCTTGTAAGGTTCTGACTTTTACTTGCCCAACGAGTGCTTCACAAACACTATTGTTTGGGGTTTTCCCCCTTAAACTATACTTTATTATCTTTTTATAGTCTGATAGCTTGGTTGAGTCTTGACTTCTTTAGATAAAGAAAGTAATTTCTGAGGTAAAACCCTTCCTTTATGAAAAAGGGTGCTCCTTTGAGAAAAGTAGAATTTGCAGAATACTTTTTCAAAGGATATACAATTTAAAAAATTCCTACTTTGAAAACTCCACTGAGAAGAGATGACAATGGAAGACAAATGCCCTTGTGAGCAACGAATACTTTTTCAAATTATTTTGAGTCAAAGAAGTGTAGTTGAAGAGTATGCCTTTCATGAAGGTGCACTTGGATTACATTCCTTCTCTCTGTGAGACTTCTCTAGTATGACTTGACCTGCCCCTGCAGTGTCAGTGCAACTGGTCCATGTACTACAACACAAGTGTATATGTAATATATATGCACATTATATGTATGAATGTATGTCTATCACAGGGTTTGCTCTGTCCAGGTTATCCAAAGAAAGGAGATAGGAGCAGATAGAATGCAAAGTTACTTTCTAGACAGGAGGTACATTATCAATAGTCAAAGTCTAGCAAATTGTGATTAACCTTTAATTGGCTACTTCTGGGGTTTTCCCCTCCAGGCCACTCCCTCCCAAGGCTACATGCTCTTCCTCTTTCTGTCTGTCTTTCTATTAAATCCAGGGGGAATAGGGAAACTCTTGTCTAAAGAGTCAACAGCAGCCAGTGACTTCAACATGTGCTGAAAGCAAGTATCTGTATGTGATGCTTGCATCTTAAAATTTCCTTCAGTGTTTGTGCTTGTGGTAGCAGTGGTAGAAGACATAGCCGAGAACAGGGACTAGGTTAAGGATTGGTTTGTTCTCAAAAACTTTTGACCAGAGCTAGATGATCCTTGAATGAAATGCTAGCTACTACTCTGTCCTAGTAGTGAAGAACACGGAACTATGCAGATAAATTAATAAGAATGGGAATAAGAAATTTTTAAGAGGCCTACTGTAGACAGGTCTGGGAGAAGAGAATATTGTTAGTCCTAGACTAGCAGATCTTTTACACATTCCATGCTTGGGAGACTAGTTCAGTCTACTTTGGAAATCCAGCATGCATTTTTTTTTTCCTTATTCAGTTTCCCTTTCTCTTTTCCGATAAAAGTCCTTCTCTTTTTGTATTCATGCCTTTCAGACCATAGATTGCTGGATGTCTTTAATTGTCATACAGCCAATGTCTTAAAAATTCTGTTCTATTTTAGTCACTCAGCTACGTATCAGTCTCTCCAGCTCTCTGATCATTTTTGCTGTTTTCTGGACTCTCTGGACTCCTTCCATTTTCTGAGTCCGTCTTTTTGATAGTTAGACAGCTATAACTGGATGTAAAATTCCTGTCAGGCACAGAGGGAATAAAATAATCTACAGATAGATTTTCACCTCCCTTTTTCCTGTTTTGTTGTGTTTGTGAAAACAGCTCAAAACAGTTTTATTTGTACTGCAAGCAATGCATTTATTTTATTAGTGTGTGCTCTCTCATTCATTATAGCTTTAAGATTAATCAGTGCTTCTGTTTATACCAGCTGAAGGTCTTCCCCTTTTATTTTCTGTAGTCTGCTTCAATTTATAACTGTTTGTTATTTTGCGTGTGTGCCTGTGTGTTCACATTCATTCATTGATGCTATTTATAATTTTTCTATGACTTTTTCTATTACTCTCTTCTTTTTCTCTTTGAGAAAGAATTACATGTAAAGACCTCTATCCTTCAGCTAGAAACCTGTAGATAATACAGCTGAAATAAGTCAGAGCTCCAGCTTTTCCAGCGGAACCTTTGGGAATAAGGGCTAAATCAGAGACTTGAATGTCAAAGTATTTAAAGACTGTATCCTGGCTATATATGGTAAAACAACCCAGGCAATACTCTGAATTCTAGGCCACTCCAGAGACTTAGCCCACTCTTGCCCTTTGAGGTAGTGTTCCCTCGATCTGAGCTCTGGTTCCTAGAAAATCCTGCTTGTACTGGGCCAAGAAATGCTCTGAGAATGTTCCTGGGGCCCTTCTAAGGGAGCACCCAGAAAGCATCGACAACAAAGCACAGGGACAACAAAGGTTCATATATGATCTACACTTTGTTTTCTTGTTGGTAACTGTCTAAAACAGATACTGGGCCCTCTGAACCTTTGAATATCAGGTTTATTAGAGAATATTGGCATATACTGAGAGAAGGTCAAGCCGGAGGCATTTCTTGGATTGTGACTCATTCTGTTTTCCATTTCAGCAGCTCCAGGTTTATTTTGGTGCTTTAACCAAAGATTTTAGATTTGTTTAACTCTTTTAATTGTAACTTTTCTAGTTTACTTCAAATGTTTTAGTAAAAGAGAAGTGAAAGACTAGAGAACACATCTCTTGAGGACCTTCTGACACAAATACCAAAGTATCAGTATGGTTGTCTGAACACTGAGACCTGGTAGACCAGGGTTGTTTTTCTCTATATATAACTTCTGGAAAGACAGCTGGGCTTTTTGTGCTATATTGTTGTTATCTGTGTAAGTCATTAACATTTTTTTGTGTGGGAATGAAATGCAGTTTTGTCAAGCTCATGTTTATTAACCCTGTGAAGCATATCAGGGAACCCATTTGCCTTTATAAGTGCCACTGTACCACTGAAAATCTGGTTAGCATGTGCTGCACAATATTGTATACATCACTTCCAGCTGTATCATGAAAACGCAAAACTTTCTGACAGGCTATCCTTTTCTCTCAAATTAATTTTATAGTCCGCATCCTGTGACATTGTATGAGTACCCAAATTCTCAGGAACAGTAAATTAAATTTTTTTAGCCCCTTAGTTTGCTACGTTGGTATACCTTTTACTTCTTGAACTGATGTGTAATAAGGAAAAGCACTCTTCAGCCTGTTTGGTAGGAAAAGCTATGAGAAGTGTGAAAGCTGTTTTAAATAGACTCTGCCAGCTGCATATGATGAAAGGGATGCAACCTGTGCTTTCACAGTGAGTTTGAAGATACAGTACAGACTCAGCTTTGGGATCACCACAAAGTCTCATGAAAAAGCAATATACCAGGATATTTACTGGTTCTCCTCTTGTTCCCGTAGAGATGTATTTTGCCCAGTCCTTGATTTGCAGTTGTTCAGATCAGTGGTATGGGTAAGGTCAAAAAAACCACTCTTTTCCTAGCTTGCTGCCTGCCCATCCCATTGATAGGAAGCAGATGACTGGTTTCAGTGCTGAGTTGCTGCCTATGATGATCATTGTTAAAGCTGGAAGGAAAGCTGATGTGTAAAGGGACATGGAAGGGTTCATTGCTACGCACAGTGAGAGCACAGGATAAAGCACAAGCCTGCCCATAACTGTTACAAGTAGAAATAGCAGTGCAGCCCTTAGGGCTGCAGATTGACTGGGATGTATTTTATTGAAAATTCTCAGTCTGCCTCAGAAGACCTCTTGTGAGAGGCTGACAAGGAGGGATCTTTGAAAAATAAATAAGAATGCAGTTGCAGAACAAGGGCTGAGCAGACTTACTGTCCCTCTAATAGGTGTCAGAAGGAAAAGAAGTTGTACAGTTGTTGTACAGACAACAGAAGTTGTACAGGGGATTATTCTGATTTTTTTTTAAATACGATTTTGAGACAGGCCTGTGAGAAAATGTCTTTTCTTTCCATTTTGTTCCATTCAGAGAGATTATTTCCAGATCACTGTGACATGAAAGAGAATGTGTTTACACAGTACTACAGAGCGTCTCTGACAGAACGTAGCTGAGGGCAATATAATCTGAAGAAAGATGCCTCATAAATTCCATCCTATTTCATGACCCATCCAAAAAGGTGGTTTTGTTCAGACACTGATCAAAAAGCAGCTGTCATCATGTAGGCAAGAATGATTAACAACAGACAATGAGAGCATTTACCCAGAGCTCACCAAGGAGTGGGTGGCAGACAAAAAACTCAAGAAAATTCAGGAACAGAGCTGAAGCCTTACATGATTAACAAAAGCATGTTTTTGTAATAAGTATGCCCTTAATAGCCAAATAATTTGTTGCTTAGTAAGTGCTCTGTACAAGCCAGTTGGGCAGTGGGTAACAGTGCCCAAACATTCCTGGTTTACAGAGAAGTGCCACATGCCTTCTCTGTGTGCAATGTTTGAAGATGTTGCAAAGTTATTGTCCCTGTAACATCTGCAAACTATGACTAACAAATAAAGAATCAGAAGAGTACAATGCTGGCTATGCCATTCTTCTCACTGATAAACTCACTCTCTCTTATCAGCCCTGGCAGCATGTCTGCTCTGGGCATCCAAGTCCTGATGGCTGCGAGAAAGCTGACGGAGTAATAAAAGAAGGTAAACAGCACAACTCAGGCTGGAGTGGTAGAGAATGGATAAGAATGAAAGACAGGGAAGGCAAAAAGCCTCCAAAGCAGCGTTGTTTTTTCCCTTAGAACATTATACAAATCTCCACTGATAACCTCTACAGCAGGAATTTATAGAACACAATCTCGATGGAGAGGAGTTTTGCCACTTGTGTACTCTGTCTCTAGTGGCTTTTACACATAATGTCCAGAAGAAGTTGAGTGCTGCCCAAGTGTTATGTTTCCCAGGTACAGAAGTTACAGGAACTATGAATCTTATCTGTGTTTTTATCTCAGCATGCTTGGCAGAGAGAAGGGGGCTTGGCCTTTGGAGTCTGTGCATAGCTAAGCCAAATAATTCATGTCAACTCAAGTTCAGGGAAAGAAAAGAGAGAGATTCAGCACAAAGAAATTGTTTGCATTCTGAGGCTGAACTTTTGCAGGTGGAAATCAGGGTGGCTCAGTCTTTTGAAAACCTGAAGAATGGAGAGGTTGAAAGGCTAAGAGCATCTATCTCTATTCTTTCCTGTGGGAGACAGACTTATTTGATCTGATTTCTCAGTGAGGAGGGTTTGAAAGATACCAAAGTAGAGATCCATATGGTAAAGGCTTTTTGTGAAAGAAGTTGTTTGTGGTTTATTAGTTGTGTAATGCAGTAATTGAGGTTAACTACTGAAACAATATTTGTTCCTCTGTTAATGGTCAAAGAGTTTGGTAGTGAAAATAAGCTGTTAAACTAATTGTTTAAAGTTCCTTATGTTCACACTGACTTTCAAAGCACGGTGTCAGTTCTGCCAGCACATCAATTACAGTCACTGAATACCTGTTCCTGCACAGCACCTCCCTACAATCTGAATGGAGAAGAGCCAGGGAGATGTGTACGGTAACTAAAGCAGAAACTCGAGCCCAGGTGGTTGCTGTGCACAGGGCAGCAGTGAAGTCTGGCGTTACAAGAGAAACATCTATCCCTGAGTTCTGGTTTTGGGCAGTAGGAGAAAGGAAAAAAGCATTAAGCCTTTTTTGCATCAAAATGTGCCTAAGTGCGTCTCACCTAGGTTAATAGTCTAGTAGATGGACTTTGGAATTAGTCATCTATCAAAGTTCAGTTCCTTTGCTACTAACCATTCTCACTGCTAAGGGATACTGGTGGTTTCTAGGGAGCTCTGGAAGTGGAGCTCAGGTTAGATAACAACTATGCTAATGTCTGTCTGGGTGGTTGGTTAAGCATTTCAATTCCATTCACAGATCAGAATTCAAGATTGAGAGCCCAGCCCATTCATTCAGGAAAGGCGGTCACTCTGTCTACTGACTCCATCTACCAGCTCAACTTTGCAACCATAGTAGAAGCCCTTTTATGACTCTAGCAATGCACTGCACACTTTTGTGACAGGCAGGTAATTGTTTTGGGTATGCCAATAGATCAATTTTAACAATTTATGACCAGATAAGAGAGATGTAAATATTGTTTGATGGGAGCTGGCCAAGTGCTGACCTGCAGCACAGTTATTAATTAGGGTTAACTCCAGGGACTTAACAAAAAGGTTTAGCCACAGCCAGGAGGACAGAGTGGCAGACTCAGGGGTGGCTGTGGTGGTTTCTGGTTCCTCTGCACTCATTTAAGGGAGCCTTTTTTTTAAGTGGTGGGGTTAAAGTGTCATTTTGTGGAATGTAAAAATATTTGTTATCTTTTTCATGTGGTTATGTGACACCATTCACACCTAAGGTTTGTTTTATGTGGGGTTTGATAGATAGCTGTATTCACAGGCTTCTTGAGTATTGGTTTCTTGTTAACTCCAGTTCCTTTTATTTGGCTGAACAATTTTGGGTGAAAAGTCATCATCTTATATACTTTTGATAAAACTAGGTATTTTTAAAATTTTCAGCGAGGTGGTAACAGCAAGATTATTTGTCTTGTGTGCCAGTAAAAACCACAATATCCTGCTTCTTTCCCTCTGTTGGCTGGCTGGTGTACTTCCCTGTGATTTTCAGGCTTTAATTTCCAGCCTTCTGAGGCTGAAAAAGCCAAGAACACAGAACCCATAGCTTATTTATAAAGTGGTTCTGCTAACCATGGTGGCAAATTGTGCAAAGGTAGGCAGCACTGCAGACCGTTCTCATCTCCGAGCTATTAATATATACTGACTGCAAGGATATCTACTTTGCAAATTGTGGATATTTTAGCTGGATTTATACCAGCTCAGCTAAACCAGAGAATAATATTTTTGGGTGAGAATAAATGAATAGGAGAAGCTAGATGCCAAAAGAATTTTAATAATATAGTGCATTATTTTCACTTACAGAGGCAGCTTACTGTACTTTTTGTTTAAAAATTTAGCAGGAGGATTTGCTCAGACTGGAAATTTGTCTTCCTCCTGAAAAACAAGGGAGACAAACTATGTTCAGCTCCTATTTGAAACATCTTCAGAAAAAAATGATGATTAAAAAAATGAACCAAGCCAAATATGTGTTCAAAATGCTGCCTTTCACAGTATCAGTTGAGTTGTCAGTACTATGACTTTTACACCTGGGTGCCAAGATTTCCTCTTGGCCAGTTTGTCCTTTTGTCACCATGCAAGGAAACAGGGAAAGTTTATTGTTCCTAATTCCTTGTTAGAAGCAAGAAAACCTAATTGTCTTTACAAGGGCTTTCCCTCTGTTTCATTGCAGAACATCAGTTGAGAACCTGTATAAGTTGTCTCACAGTAAAAAAGTATACTATACGTGTTTCAGTTTGTTTTCCAGTATTATAAAGTGGAGATACATGAACTGTGCTTCAGGACAGCTTTTAAAAAGTGACCTATTTTTTTTTTTTTAACTTAAGTAGCTAAGCCAGCAAATCATCACTGGAAATGGATTTCTATAGGTATGAGGCATGCCAAGTACTAGTGCCTAGTCTGATTTTGTATTTCTGTTTACCTTATCAACAGTAGCATGCCACTGTTTTTTTAAATTACCTTGTGTCCTGCAGGATAAGATAGTAACATACTTCCCTTTGACTTTCAAGCTGTAATTAAACTTGGCTTAGTTTACCATTTTAGTAAGGAGAACACCCTACACAATTTTCTGTATCGTGAATAAACACTGATTCCTGTTTATTCATACTGAGAGATCTGTTAGTATTTTATTATACTAACATCTGTACCTTGAAACAAAGCACATCCATTTAAAAAAAATCTGTGAATGAATAGCTTGTGTAGTTGGTTTTATGGAATATTAAGCCAATGAAAACCTCAAGGGTAAACAATCAGTGAAAGCCACCTGAGCTTATCTAATTAACACTCCAAGAAATGTGAACATGTCAGGAGAAGTATTCCTGTATGTTTTGACACATTTCTTTGTTCTTCTACCCATCAAGATACAATCCCTACACAATAGAAGTCTGGGTGTTGTTTAATGTCTGGGTAACTGAGAATTGAATAAGGGCTATACTATTTGTTTATGTGTTTTATATCTTGGATCTCTCAGGAATGTGCTGCAACCCCCATCGAGCCATCTTAGGTAGACTGCCTTCCCGTGGGAGCAGCGCTGTGATGGGAGGGAGAGGGCAACCACAGCATCCTCCTGAGTGGGGACTGGGTGTGTGGATCTTGCAGCTCAGAAGCTTCCATGCATGAGACATAACTCTTGTGAGCTGGACCTGACAGGACTGATGTGGGAAGCAGTGCTGATGCAGACAGTGAAGATGTTTCCATCCTGTATAGGGAGCAACTAGAGGGATGGTTTGAATTACAGTTCTTGCACTGAAGTGAAACCAGGGACTATTCCCTGTAAATTTGATGTAATATACTTGTGTTAAAATTCAGAAGAAAAAGTGCATGGCTTCATGAAATGTCCTGTGATGGAACTATCTGGATTTACCATAAGAGCCATGGCTGTGCTTAAGTGTTGCTATCTATTCTAAAGAACCTGCTTTTACCAGACAAAGTTTTTATTTAGGGACACCTGAATCATAGGAAAGCATTTTCAAATGGTAGTATACATGATATTCTCTAAGAATGCATGTAGTCACATCTGAAAATATTTTTATTGAGATGACAACATTAAAGTAAAATACTGACCTGGTGAATCCTAGAGTGTGAACAGTGGCTTAAAAATTGTCTTCTAGTGAGAAAATGAAAGATAAATTCCATTTACAGGAGAAAAGAGAAAGTTTTATCCAATGCCTTTGCAGTAGAGTGTGTGTCTGTCTCCATGAAATGACTTTTGGGGCAGCTGGAGAACTATGACATGGATAGCCCTCCAGACCCAACATTCCCTATAAGCATATGTTTAACATTTTGCTAGAAGATGTTCACTGATTGAACGCTGATAACATTATAGCATCTGTAATGCTAATTTGTATCTATGGAATATTTTTAATAGCTCGATAGGAAAGAGCCTTAGGGTTGTACAATATTAGATGTGTGTGTAACTTTCTTAGTGTCTTGTAAAAGTAGCAAACTCACATTCTTCATGAAATTTGGGTGTCTCTTGAGCAGGCGTTGCCTTGCTTCACAGTAAATCAGCTCCAGTACCTTTGGTACACAAGAATTTATCAAGAGCATGTCTCAGAAAGGTCAACAGATTTCACAGTCAAAACCTCTTTCCAAGTTTTAGATTGCACAAGCTTCAGCCTTGAGAAAGGTTCCCTTGAGTGATTCCCCTTTTTCTAAAAATAGTGTGTCAATTTAACAATGAACTTTCAGTATATTTCTTCATCTTGAAATATGTTGCTAAGGCACGCTATCCTGTTTTGTGTTCACCATTTGGACAACACTTCTCTATGCACAAGGAAAATTACTTTGAGGAACATGGGCCACTGATTGATCCAGCACTGATGTGCTGCTTTCAAGGACCACGTATAGCACAAATGTCTCCACCAAGAAGGTGGATGGCAACGCCACTTTATTTAGATTTTATTCAATGATTGAGACAAATATTGCATTTTTATCAGTCTTGCATTGTAATGAAGAAATCTTGGGTCCTACTTCAGTCAGTAGAAAACACATTTGGCAGTTCAGTTTGGCTGACACTGTAATCATTATTTCCCAATGGCCTGTTGCAGTATTTTCCAATGTCTCATTGTTCATGACTTAATAACTTCCCATCTTAACTATTTCTGCTGCCACTTGCATGCTCTTAAGTCTCAGAGTTTCTCAGTGTCCAAAGTTCAGTGCCTAAATCATGAATTTACTCAAGGAAATGGTTCCACCCTTCTCATTCACTGTACGCTGGCATTCTTTAAGGACAACTTTAAGGACAATTCAAACTTTGCCCTTTGTCTTCCAAACCTTTCCTCTATAAGCTGAAACACAGTGTCTACTCTGATGATGACTTTTAATCCATGATCAAAGGGGCTCAGTGTTACCATATTTCCAATGTTAATTGTAAATAAAAAGTTCCCATGAACTACAAATATTGCATTAGGCAACATTGTAAGAAAGAGTTCCCAAGGGGTCTGTGAACATTGTCTTCCAAACGTCGTTTTCAGGATGGCAATGAACTCCAGGTATCGTCTGCAAATCCCTAAAGACTTTAGTTTTCAGTGATATTGTTAAATTCTGAGATTCTCTTGGTGGCAGAAGCTACATATTTAAATGTACACAGCCACTGCAAACAAAAAGATTGGGTAAAATTGTGACCATCTCCAAGTCAATAATAAAACATAATTAAATATTTATGTCTTCCCAATTTGCCTACTATAAACGTAGAAATTCTGTAATTTAGACAGCCTACGTTAGTACTTCTGTGGTTAGCAGAAAGAGAGGTTCTTCAGAAGGAGATTTGGCTAGTTATTTTAGATGTGTGTTTTATAGTTAGGCTATGATACTGTTGGGAGCCAATTTCTCTCTCCTTACTGTAGACAGTGTAAGTAAAACCCAGCTGTTGGATAGCTGGTTTCACTGATGCGTTGTCTTTCATGACGCTCAGTCCTGCAGTGTACGTTGTGTGATCCTGCCCAGAGACACTTTGATTTCAATGGAAGAGCAGCTGAAGGGTTGGGTCACAATCCAGGCTGCATCAACCAAATTATCTGGTTTTTTCTGTATTTTGCTTACAGCGAGTATAAAGGAATATTAATACTATTTTATTAGGATATGCAGGAACATCCTGATTCATGGGAAATAACAGGAAATTTTTAAATTGTGTTTACACTTTTAAAAGCATTTTATATGATTTTCCACCAAATGGTAAATCTCATTCCTGTAAAGCCCTGCTCAAGGTACAAACCTTCTTAAATATTTGCTTTACTGTGAAAACCATTAACAAGTAAAGACTACACGGAAACTGGTATAGCTCACTTTAGTTAATCTGTAGCTGCTTTGCAGAACTCTTCCAATCCTACAAATATTTTTAAAAGAGTATATCAGAAAAAAAATGTAACCCATTTGAATTATAACACCTTCTGTCAGCATATTGTGTTGCATTTCCATTGGCTTTCACTTTTCAACCGGTGTTTTTCAGTGGTTTTTCCCTTACCTCAACACTTGTTTCTTATTTAGGCCATGATTTTGTGAACAAATTATTAGAAACTAGGTGTCAATTTACACCCAGGAGTTACGTTTTAGCAGATGCCTGTGTGCAAATACCAACCACAAGTAAATGAGAGGTGTTTTATCAAATTTCTAGCAATAACTATTAAATTAATGAGTTAAAGAAAATTGTAGAAATTATCAGTGAAAATAGAAAATAAAAACTTACATGTGAGAGATTCTGAAGCTATTAGATCATTAGGCTTTACAAAAGTGTTAAAAAGTGGCAGATTTTAGCAGAATGTAGAGGTTTCCACTTGCTTCTATCACCTTGTGTTCATAAAATTAGTCATCGTTTGCTTCCCCTAGTTTTGCCTTGCACAATAGATATAGAGGAATCCACTGGGATAACCATGGAGTTCCAAACCATTGAACTATATTTGTTTAGATTACAAAAACAAAAGCAGCAAACCTGACTGATGAACATCACAGACTGGAGGAACAATGCCTTTAGAAACATGCAAATAGATTTCCTTTAATTCTGGAAGGAGGTCTTTGAAATAAACAGCGTGGTAAATTATTTAGCCTCTATTTTTTTTGGAGATTGAGCTTGCTAATGTTCCAGATGTGAGAGAACGGGAAGTTGTATCATTTCCTCAGAATATGTGATGTGTAGACTATTATTATAAAACTACAGATTGATAAAATAAGAAGAAAAATAAAAGAGTAATTTTCTTATAAAACTGTGTTGTGGTATTAGTATTACTCATGACACCATGGGGTTTTTATTTTTTAGTTTTTCCTTAGTAAGATCATTGTTTTCTCATTTTAAGAATCAATCCAGCAGTAGAAACTCATTTTTAGGGCAAATGGGATGAGAAACCATTAGGATGGTATTTTCAGAACATAATTACACTGAAAACAACAACAAAAACTATAATAATAATAATAATAATAATAATAAACAGTATTATGAAAGAAATTGAACTCTGTGGTGGGTATTAATGATGATTGTTAGCCCATATAAGGAAATATATTTTCCACAATAGTTACTGTAAAATCTTGTGTGGCATCACTGATTAGACAGATTTCTTCATCAGTTTGTGTGATTAGAAGATCCATGCTTGAAAGCAGACAAGAATATAATTCAAATTTGTATAGGTAACTGTAGAATTATTTCCAGTCTGATAGCAGCTAAAGCAGAACAGCTGTTCAATCAGTAATTTCCTCATTAATTCACTTTAATGGTGAATTCGTCACGTTTTTCTTGTTCTATACACTGAACTCTTCAGCACTGTGCACTTTTCTTAAATACAGACATTGCTACAGTAACCTCTTTCCTACCAATATATATTTCTGTGTTTGTGCATGTAAACTGTATGTATTTTTCTTAAGAAAAGTAGTTAACATGAGAAATTCTGAATGTCATGTGTTGATCATCCTTTTTAGAGTCCCATTCTGCACGCTGATTCTGGATCTGTCAGTAGAAAGACAGCCTTTGTTCCTTGGGGCTGTGCATGCTAAGCTTGTACAAGCCAGCAGAGAAAGCCGGACAAGCAAATCTCTGCAGGCACAGCACTGTCTTCAGATGTCCACGGGATACTGAATATTAACAGAATGAAGCAAGACAGTATGAAAAATAGTTGAAAACACTGTCATTTGGTGAGTTTTTGCTCTGTAGTTTTTTGCAATCTGGTAATTTTACTAATCTCTTAAATGTTAAAAGATCCTTTGGGAAAGGTAAAACTTGACTTATGCTTAATTATCCTGAAGAGTAGAAGAGACAAGCCAAGCTCTTTCAAGAACATCTTTCATTGCACTGTATTTTCAAAATACTACATCCTATTAGCAGTCCCTGTCTGGTCTTAAAATACTTACATTCCAAATAAATGTTGACCTAGTGAATAAACACATTTCTGTGAATGGCTTCTAGATAAAGACATGAGAGAGTGTCTCAAACACAGGAATCAAACTAATTCACCAGTAAATCTTGCAGAGCAGATATTCCCATAGGTCTAGTGAGATTTAAACCTGACCGTTATTCAAGGTAATTTGTGTAATTTAATCAACTGAACAATATGTAGATTTTGTTGACTGTAACTGTCATTATTAATGATTAGACATGCTACAATTGAAGTTATGTGAATTTTGGGCAGTACTGAGGTCATAAGAATTCAAAATCTAATTCAGATAAAAGTTACACAAAGAAAGATGGGCTATAGTCCAGCTGTAGTGCTGAGCCTTCAAGACTGTCATCCTGCAACCATGACAGCAGCTATGTGATACCACAAATAAAGCAACTAGGTGGAAAAGTACCAAGAAGAGGCTTACCAGCTCCCATCTGGAGCTATACTCAACCCTCAATTGCATAGTACCTGAAAAAAATCTGAAGTCTGTAGTCCTGTAAATGCATGGGCTGTTTTAGTACAGAAACCAATTTTTTTTTTTTTTTTTGCCTCCAGCAGAAACCTCAGTCCAGGGCATTTCTATAATATAGAGTAACAAAATGCTCATGAAAACAATGTGGAAAGGAGTATAATAACTGTGTTACATTTGAAGAGATCAGAATATTGACTATGAGGATAAATATCACTTAATAATTTAGGGTTCTTTCAATCTGTGTACTTGCCTGAAGAAAAAAAAGAATTGCTTAAAACACTGCAATAAGGCAACACATTGAAGTTTTTCTCGAGTTCACTTCAAAGGGACCTCTGCATTGTAAGTTTTCAGAAATCCTTAAATTTACTGAGAGATATTTTGAGAAAGCTGCTTCATATAAGCACCTAAAAGACTATCAATAAATTAAAGGGCTATCAATGAAGCCCTTATATATCGTAAATTGCATGGCTTCCAAGAGCTTGCCAATAGTCTACTGAAAGTTGTGCTGCAGTGAGGCACCTATCAAGAAATGCTGCTTTCTTAGCATGACATAGAGCAATGAAAAAGATGAAGACACATTTGGACACCCACTTTTGTTTCAAATGCCACCTGCAGTTGCACTTATCACTCCAAAGACTTCATAAACGTGAAGTTGTTCCCAGTATTGCATATCAGCAATATGGCTGCATCCTTACTTCAACATGCATTGAGTTACTTTGTGCTCTTTCATAGAATATAAAAGAAACTGGGCCACGATGACATAAACCAGGCCTAATTTAGGGAAATCAACATGATCACTCTGAAGTTAGTGCAACTTTTGGAATAAGCTGCTTCCCCAATGGTCCACTTTTAAGAACAGTCTAAAAAACAGGAAACTGTATTCCGCAATCCTGAAAACACCTTGGACCGTAGCAAGGAAATAAATAGCTCCTTTCCACTCCGAGTTGCTGGCTGTGCTTGTGCGTTGTTTTTCTGGCTGGGTAACAGCTGGGAAGAGAGGAATATTTTCCAAATGCAAATATTAAAATGCCCTTAGGATGTAGACATTTTATTGCTCTTTGGGAGCAGTACATTCTAGTTTAGACATTAAAATTCAACATAAAGTACATAGTTCACACCTATTAACTAGTTTTCTAATGGTGGTTGGCCTAAACAGAACTGTACATGCCAAGGATATAAGAAAGGACAGACTTGATGGAAATTAAATGACCTCTAAATATATAGTCTTCACAGAATTACATTTAAATGTTCTTATTCTGTTTCCAATCCTTCTCTGAGTGAATTCAAAAACTTGTGACTTCAGGGATACACAGGCAAAATCCTTTGCTTTTAGCACATTATCCTGGAAAAGTCTCCATGTCTAAGACATTAAAGCTTGTTTCATTGCCTTGTAGAAGAGGATAAAACACCATGAGTCAGTCTTCTCTACACTGAATTTTCTTCTTGTTATGAAATACAACGTTCTGCAACCACTGAGTCATTAAAAATGAGAAAATACTAGTACAGTATTTGTTAAACAGTCAAAAAAGAAACTATTTAATTTTTAATGGAATTCTAAATTTATTAGCTGTTAGATTTCCAGATCTTTTTAAAGAACAATTGAAAAATTACCCATTAACTATTTTGTTCTGATGAGGAATGGACTGAAATGATCTGAGGAATAATTTCCAAGATAAAATGTGATCTAATGAAATTGAACAATATCTGAAAATATTTTTTTCAGTTGAAACTGCTAATGGAAGCCTGACTGGCTTCCAGATTTTTATCCTTCTTGTTGTCCCATTCACTTTATCTTATTCACTACCTCTTTAGCAGCTCTACTGAGCTGCAAGTCCCAACAAAACCAATTTCATAAAATACAGAGAAGAAAAAGGGGATATTCTATATTTAGTTTTAGGGATCTATTTTTTATTTTAACAAAGGAAAATTAAGATCCCACATGGAAATATTTGCTAATTCAGAATGTAAAGAAGACCCAGATTAAGGGGAGCCAGGACATTCTGAATCTCCATCCAATCTTGGCTTTTAATGTCAGGTTCAAATTTGCAAGAAAGTGAGAATGTAATGTTAGTGTCAATAACCAAGGTTCCTTAGTCTTAACTTCTTTACCTCAGATTTGGTATCAGTGGAATTACGTTACCCTGTCTAGAAACCGTTATAACTGTGTGACTTCTTGATACAAGCGTTTTGTTAGGGAAACTATTATAATGTGCCTTTAGAAATTAGGAAGGGATATAAGCACAGAAAGCTGTATTGGCATTTACTTTGAGGCAGGTCCTAAATTACAGAAATTCTAGAAAATTATTGCAAGGTAGTTGACTTTGTGGCTACTTTTAGCTTTCTGTGAAAGTGAACCAGCTATTAGCATTAATGATGGAGACAACTGCCTCTTCACTGACCCCCACAGCAAGGCTGGAGCATGCCAGGGCTCTCACCCTAGCTATGATCCATGAAAGAAAAGGGTCATATGTTAAGATTTGTATTGCAGATGCATTTTGCTCATGGTTTCCAACCTTCTCTTCCAGCATTCCCCAAGTGTTACCTTAAAGCCATTTCTGGGTCTGGATTTCGGTATATGCTCAGGCTCATACTTCTGCACAGCACATGGATGAAGTCAGAGAAATTAATGGCAGACTCACGATTCAGGCACCAATGTTTCTTTATAAGTCCAATTTAAGGAACTAGACTTCCCTAGATAATTCGTGTAAAGCCTGCCTGGACTGTGTAGGCGCTCCAACACTCATCCTAGACCCAAAAGTTACCTGGATACCTTTAGGGGCATTGCCACAGATTATGGGGTCTCAGTTTGTGGTTAAACGAATCAGTTCAGGGCTTTTATCTTGATTTGCTAGGAGAGGTTTGAGCACTCCAAGGTCTACAAGGTTAGAGGGAAAGGCAGTGGCCATGTTGTTCTGAAGACCTGGGGGAAAGCACTTGCCTGGGAAGTGGAAGATCTGATTCAGTTTCCTCCACATCCTGAGGAAGTGACAGCCCCCTCCCATTTCCCAGTCTTTTCCCTAGACTGGTATGGGGTCACACTCCATCCTTCCTATTGCAGAAAGACTACTGATAGTCCAGATGAAGCAAGCATGAACCCAAAGGAAAGGCAGGCAAGAGGATTCCAACGTGTAATGTGTGAGCTGTAGGGAAATTTGGCTTCTGTCCCGTCATTAGGAGTGAACATGTAAACAGCTTGGGAAACCTCTGATTAGGTGTGAATATTTAAACAGCTTCGGAAGTGGGCATCAGAGTCTAAGTTACCTCTAAATGAGTAATGTGTTTCCTGGGCAATGCCACCACCTGTGTTTTTGGTTGATATGAATGATTCAGTGTGACACCTGCAGTGTGCACTCTTCTAAATACATAATTTCTATCAGTGGGATGATATGTATATCCATTTTGGCCCATTTAGCAAATTAGCAAAAGATTTGAATAATGGCTGTTACACAAAAACATGAGATGACTAATCAGTTGAGATTTTTTTTGGCAAAGATGTCAAAAGGCATTAAACATTTTTCAGATATAAGAAATGTAATAAGCCTCTGGACTGCCAGTAAAGAGCAGTGCTAAGGCAAGTGAAAAAGAAAACACTTGTGTGCTTATTCCAGAACAGAGGCTGCTGAAAGGTTCATGCTTCTAAGTTAATGAGACAAGGGAAATTCATGCTGAAGAAGAGAGAAATAAAGTTTCAAAAGGATGTCATTTTTGGAGAAAATTTATTTTTTGGGATCCCTATTATTTTGTTCATCCCTGTCCTCCTTCCCTCCTGTTCCATCTTCCTCACTGGAGTGGCGCAGGAGGTGATGTGATATTGTGATTAGTCCAGAATATGGAGCAACTTCAATCTTAAATGCCTGTATGTGTTTATGCATGTGTGCCTGAGAGTACATTCATGCACTTGTACAATATTCCATCTGATGCTGATAAAATACCTCCAAAGGAAGGAATGATGGTATTTCCTCCTTTTGTTCTTGAGGGGGGTAAGACATTTTTTCATGCACACAAATGCTCTCCTGTTCCTGATGCAATCACTTTCAAAATGTGCTGTCCCACCCAAATGAGAATTGCATCCTACTTTTCTCCTCTGGGGACTGGGAGCTTTAATTTTTAGGTCTTGTCTCTACAAGTACAGTCTTTACTTCCCTCAGCCCCCACGTAGGCAAAGAGAGCAGACCATCTGGTCCTGCATCCATTGCATATATCCTATGCATCAGCCACAGTCAACTGTTTATCTTAAAAAAACCAGGATGGTTTACCTCTTAAAACCTGGATGGAACCTCAAGATGTGTTGGGGGAAAAGTCTGTAACTTTAAAATTATGCATAATAAATAATCAAGACTTAACTCTGAAATTCAGTGTTGTTTTGTAATGTCAGTCTGGACTATCTCTTATCTTTTGAGCTTATGTCTCCAGGGACCACAGTGGTAGGTGCTGAGCCTGGGGCTCTTTCTGACTCAGAAGGGCATAGGGCCAGGAAAAGTGGCAGTTCCCAGCCCTTATTAATGAGTGCACGGGGAGATCTTTTTGTTTACAGGATCAAAGACCAGCTGACACTTGCTCTGGCACTGAGAAGATTATGAATAAGGATCCTGCTTTTGTGAGTTCCTGAGCACCTTTAAATCTCTTTGACCTTGATGAAGAGGAGGAAGAAATTGTAAATATAACTCTCTGAAGATTCTTTGTGAAGTCCTTACATTCATGTGGGACAGCAGTGAGAAATGCAGGAATCTGAGCATCTTCAAGATACCACGACCTCAGGACTCTTCCAATAAGACACTTCTTTTCTGAAGCGAGCATAATTTTTTTTTAATACAAAGTTGTGTTTTTTTAAAATGACCATTGGAAGAAATGACCTTGTGATATGGGTGAAGTTGTATTGAATGTCTTAGATGATGAATGATGATATATTGTATCCTATTACATAGTTCCTGAAGAAGCATAGTTTGTCTGCAGGAAAGGTATTAGCTTGGATATTTGTTACCATTTCTTTTTCATATAACAAAAGCAAAAAATATGCAGATTGGATGTCCATGGTTCACCTAAAAAGATGTGCTTTGTTTTTTGTTATTTATTCATTAAATGCTATGGGTAATATTTACAAAAAAAAAAAAAAATNCATGACTCCCAAGGGTACTGAGTTGCTGTGAGTCATGATCCAGTAAGCTTTAAAAAAAAAAAAAAAAATCCTTGTCTGTGGCTGAACTTTATCCAGTTTTCTATTTTCCTGATTTGTGGCAGAAAACTAAACAAAAGCCTTATCTGGGTTTTTACCAGTAGGGTAGTATATCATCCTTCGATAACTTGGTGTATTTTCGTCTTTAGTTCATTTAGTCTTCTATTTATTTTTCAATTGTTTGCCGCTGATTATTAACATTTTAATTATTAATAACCTAATACATTATTTTTTATTTGAAATGCCCTGAAAACAACAGGCAGAACAGAGACGTAAATCACACCTAAACCTTCCGTTCCCTCTTCTTTTGATATCTGCCTTCTGCAAATGAATAATTTGCGTATAAATACCTTTAAACTGCAGCTGTAAGATTTTTGTAATCTGTTCTGGAGCACTGTTGGTATGAGCACTTGTAACCATACCAAACAATGCCAAGAATCTAAATTGCTCTTTGTATTATTTTACAGGACCAAAACCAGAGACAACAGAATTCTGGAGAACTACTATATTGTTAGATAGTAACATCATCCAGATAGAGTGATTTGATGTGTGGCTTTGCTTTAGCAAAGTAAAGAGAAAGTGTATTGTAAGGACTAACATTGAATGATTATGCATTTCATAAAAATGCTGATCAACTTCATTTTAAAGAAAAAATATTTTTTAAAAATGAAATGGGATTTTTGAAATTTCAATCCTCTTTTTACCAGCAGCAGCTCAGCAGCTTTTTTACTCATTTGTTGTATGATTCTTTTGCCTTTTTCCCTCCCCTGTGCTTACTTCCTCCCCCCTTCCCCCTCCTTTGGAAAGTCTCCATTGCTTCTGCTCTGCTCCTGCATGCGAAGTACTATTGCTGTATGGGGAAAAATGCTCTTCACTAGGGCAGCTTACCTGGTAAGCAGGGAATAGTAGCACCGTAATTTCAAAGAAGGGAAATGCAAGCACAGAGGTGGCATTTTGGAGCCATACAAGAAGTCTAAAGCACTGTGTGGAACCAGGCTGACATCTATAAACACCAGCTAGATTATATATCCCTTCATCTTTTCTCCCACCTTCTAAGAAAATGATCTAAAAAAGAGGAACCGTTATATAGGCAAAGTCTCTTGCAAATTTTGGTTACGCTAGGGTATTTGGAAAACTCTATGGCAAATGTCTTTGTGGCTAAGAGCCTGTGAGTTTGCAGATTAAAAATAACATTCTTTCAGTTTCAGCTCCTAAACAGATCAAATTATCTTCATAGCTGCCTTATAAATGTTTGTACTGACAAAAATCTGTAAAGTAAAGTTTGAATTGCAAATTCACCTGTATTAAATGTTGACCTCCTGGAAAGACACTAAAATAGACTTTCATAAGAGAACCTTGTTTATAGTGCTGGAGTGTACAACTTGGAGGATATTCAAATGAAATTGTTTTGGAAGAGCTTTTTGCTTCCCTAGTCTTCTGAGTAAAACCTGCAGCAAAACTATGCAGTCAGACATAAATGCATATTTCAGTGGGTACGGTTTATAATAGCTTCGTTCTAATGCAAATTTGTACCAGCTTTGCACTGGTTTAACTGCTGGCTCCAGATGAGCAACAACAGAAGAGAACACACAATCAGTCCCCGGGGAGCTGAAATGGGGAGAAGAAAGTGATCATGGTGTATGTAATAGCATATACGTTTAATAAGGTATTTCTATAATACTCTGTGTGTTTATGCAGTATATATGATTTACATAGAGAGATCATATATCCATACAGTTGAAGCACTGTGCATTTATCTTGTGTGGAAGCTCGCTTCTGTCAGCTAGGCTCCAGGCGGAGGTGAGCAGGAGCGGGAAGCCGTGGGCTAAGGGGCTTTTCCCTTCTCCCGGCTGTGCCGCGGGCTCGCTCTTCCAGGCCCCGGGGCCAGGGCCCGGCTGCGCAGCCACACGGCCCGCTCTGCTCCTGGCAGGATCCCTTAATCCCCACGATCCCCACCCAGAGCTCCCACTGATTCCTGGTTGCCCTTCTCGAGGGCAGCTGCCTCTGCTAGGCCTGGACTTGTACAGAATTAAGCAATTTTTCTGCTCTTGAGCCAAATCCATTCCAGCCAGTCTGAGGGAGCTCGCCACGGCTGCTTTTCAAACATCTCTAATATTTTAATCTGTGTACAATAGTTCATGTTACTCCAAAATCAATCTTATTTCCCACCCCTTTTCCTCTCTTGGTCCCTGTAGGTTATTTTCCCGTTCTCACAGCACTCCAATCTACTCCATGCTGAATTAAGGTTCTGTTTACCTTCTAGTCCAGATTGTTAACAGCATGACCCTCGTCCGTGGAGTTCAGTGGCTTTTTATTAGGTTTAAATTGGTCCTTTAATAGGGCTGCTCATTCCTATTAAAGCCTGGCAAATTGACTTCATTTGTTTCCTTATATCCAAAGAAGAAAAATCGGAAACTCCGGCTACCTCTAGCACAGTTGCATTTCAAGTCAATACTGGTTGCTTTTCTTTCTGGGATTTCCACTAGGTTTTTCGGTCATACCCCCCGGTTCAACCAAGAGGTTATTTTCTTTTTTCTGAAAAGGGTAAGCAAACTACTTTTCCCTTCTCCAGGTCTTTTATACAGATCATATTTCTTTACGAACCTGCTAAATGTGAATGTCAGAGGACCTGGATTGCTCCCACTTACTGGAATGAAGCTGCTAATCTCTTCCTGCATCTGATTTACATGTAAATGGAAAGGAGGTGGCTTGCAGGGAGTCCAAATAGGAATCCCTTCTGTTATAGGAAGCCACAGCTATGAGTCATTCTAAATGAAAAGCTTGGTAAAAACATCAACATCCCTAAAATATTTTTTGGGGAAAAAAATCTGAGCAAAAGCAAATTAACCTGCTGATTCTAAGCCCACATTATGGAGGGGTTTTCTTTTTTTCTTTCCTTTTTTTTTTTTTTTTTCCCCCTGGATGTTCATTCCCTTTGCTTGAGGTTATAACAGTGCTTTGCTACAGAAAGTGATTTTAAATTGTACCCAGAGCCAACTCTTTGAAGCTTAACGGCAGAGCAGAGATGAGTGAAGCTTTCATGTACTGCACACTCAGAGGATCACTGACATGAACAAACACTGCAGAATGAATGTGATGAGCATAACAGGAGCATTACAGAGCTACTGTGAAGTTTATGGCTTTATTAAGATGCCAACTCTTACACAAAAAAGCCCAACTGCAATTCTCGGTGCCTTAACTATTTACACTTCTGAGCTCTCTCCACAGGTAATTTTATTTACAGTCTCAAGCTACTCTTCTCCTGGGTTCCTCACCCCTATTTATCATTATATTTCCCTTTTTTTTTTTTTTTCTTTTTTTCCAACTTTTTGATGTGGCTACTGAGAGGGCCTGGCTGCTGTGGTGTTCCCCTGCAAGGACAGCAGCAACTGTGGTTTTACCATTCTACCTCCCTCTGTTTTGTAGCTGAAAGCTCCATATGTCTCCTCCCACAGGTTTCTGTTTACTGGTTTTATTTTACTTGAGTTTCTGTTTGTGTCTCATTGGCCTGGAAGCTTTTCCATGCACAAGGGGTTAGGGGGAAGCAATTCATCTGCAGTGAAGTATAGCCATTATACATTTTTCGTTATTTTAGTGGAGTGTGGCCTGACCTTGAGCAATGCACAGACTGCAGAGAAGACTGGAAATTCAGCTTAAAACTAAAACTGAAAAATAGTGGGGAAATTCTCATCAACAAGGAAAGAAGCAGCAGGCTCCATAAAGCTGTGTGGCTTGTGGTGGCAATCTGTACCAGCAGCAACTCCTTCCCCAAATATGAGACAGAACATGAAGTAAAGCCACCAGACCTCTGCCTGGGATTTTAGTGCCTATGTAGATACTATGTACCTGTTTTCAAAATTTATAATAATTTCCTTCTGCCATTTTATTTTTTTGCATAGTTGCTTCATATTCTTCATCTTTGACATTATAGAAAATTGTCAGCTTTTGTTTAAAACAGTATGTAACCAGGAAAAAAATCTTATCTTTATAATGAATAAGAAATGGCTCCTATAAATGTATCAATTGCAGTTTTCCAGTTCTCTGCAGGGGACTTGGCCTGTTACACAGGGGGAGTGTAACACCTTTCCTGTCATTCAGTCAATTTCACCTGAATTCCATAAATTTGTGTAAGTAATCATCTCTTGGAAGTAGTATCAAAACCAAACAAAATCCCAAAATATGTAATCCTTATTTATTTTCCAGGTTAATTATAGGTCATTCATCTGATAATTTATTTGGTTTACAATCTCTTAACCAACAGATAACCTGAAGCAGTATGCCTCTGGCTGAGGAAAATAAGGGGCCAAATAAAAAGTTGTAAATCTAACCTAAGTTTCCTATGTGTTACTGCCACTGTTGGTTTAATTTGGTCTAGGTACACCTACTATTTTTAAACGTCCGTCCTAATTTGATTATCAGCAAGATAAAATGTGGAGCTACTTACCTGCCTTTGTGTGCTGTATACATTTGTTTTGGCAACATTTCACAGAAGGCATATCTTTAAAAACATTAGTAACTGTTGTCCAGTATCTTAATGAGAAAAGACTAAATAAATCTAGCAGTTTTTATCCACTTTCCATCTGAATCACAGCTGTAAGATGAGGCAAAGTCAGGACTTTGGCCAAAATTTACTTTAATCTGAAGTGGCCAGCAAGCAAACCTTTAAGGTGAGGAATCCAGCGTCATGGTGACAATTAACATGCCCTTGCAAAACCCAGAGGTGTGGTTTGAACTTTTTGTACCCTGGTTGGAAACCTTCCCCTTTGCACTCCTCCTTCTTGAACAGCAGTATTGTTAGTCTGATCTCTGTTTAAATCCAGTTTAGATGCACTCCTCTAAAATATTTGTGACTTCTACTACTTTCAATTGTTCAAAGAAGCCATGGAATGAAGTTTAGGTCCTTGGAGTAGCTGTTGGCTTATGGTGAAGTCAGTAGAGTTGCTTCAGGAACCAAATAAGATTGTGGCATTTGACTATTTTGATCTAATACTGACTTCTTGGTTAGTATGCTGCCCATGCATGCTAATAATTGAAAAACTTTTTTTTCTCTGGTGTGGGTTTGTTTTTTTTTTTTTTTTTTT
>WEIT01039817.1:36486-96202 GCA_013389985.1 Dryoscopus gambensis
TTTTGTGTTTGTGTTTTTGTTTTTTTTTTTTTTTTTTTTTTCCCCCTGTGAGATTAAAGATTGCTTTAGGGTCTCAAGTAACAGTTTTCTAGATGTTCTGTTTGTTAAATGTTCTGACGTGGATATTTGGACTATGTTCAGACTGTTCCTAAATCTTTTATTTGGTCATAATTTCTGCTTTGGTTTGGTACTCTCAGTAAATGATCTGAAATGACGCTTTGTCCCTTATTCTGTGGCTGAGCAGTAGCTCTGCCCCAAATAGAAGGAAGATGTAGCTGGTCACTTGTGGGTCTTATGCTCCAGATTTTCAGAGCAAGCACTCAGTGTCATAGAGACTTTTTATATGGGCAGATGGTGACAGGACAAGTGACAGTGGCTTTAAACTGAAAAAGGGCAGAAATTGTTTACTCAGGGGGTGGTGAGACAGGAACAGGTTGACGAGAGAAGCTGTGGATGCCCCACCCCTAGAAGTGTTTGGATGGGACCCCGAGCAATCTGATCTAGTAAATGGCATGCCTGCCCATGGCAGGTGGTTTGAAGCTCAATTATATTTAATGTTCTTCCCAACCCAAACCATTCTATAATTCCATGATTCTTACTTCTCCTTATCCTTTGCAGTTCAGGAAATCAATCTTTCAGCTAGTGTCCCCCCCGGAAAAGTGAAAAAGGATCTAAACCCTCGATTTATATTGTTGCTAAAAATTGTCAACATTTCCACTAATTTTCAATTTCCACTAATATTTCCAGTCTTATAATGGTGAATTTCTTTCTTCCCTTCTGTTGTTTAAGTCAAGAGAGTTTGCTGATTCCCAACCTCCCAACACAGCTCCAAAATTTTCCGCATTTTCCTGTCTATCTGCAGTAAATGTGGTCGTTTAGACATCTCTTCATGAGATGCTGGTAAATATTCTGTTGAGCCTGATGAGATTGATAGAAAATTAGTGTGTAGGTAAAGTCTGTGTTAGGACAAAAAGAGCTAGGATCCTCCTCCTGGAGAGAAGTCTTCCTACACTTCCACTGGCAGCCCAGACACATGAATGAGGCCTTTCCAAGCTCTCTGACTGGATTCCTCCTGGTGCCCCATGCTAGCTGACACAGCTTGTGAAGACTCCCCTCTGTTGCTCTTGCATTTTAAATTGCATGCACTTCAGCCTGACCACAAATGCAGCAGAGCTATTCTAATAGGAGTAAAGCGTGAAAATGCCACACGGAAGCAGCTGTAACAACATCAGTGGTGGTGTCCCAGGAGGGAAGGACAAGTTTTTCAGCAGGAGGTGAGTCATATGCTTTTTGCTTCAAAGTACTTGTTTGAGAGTATTGCCACAGATTCTGCTGCTGAATTTACTTCCTTCCTACTTCACAGTAAAATGTAATAGTAAAATATTCCCTAAACTCTTTAGGACTTTATTGAAGTAGACTTATTGAAGTAGAATAAATAAGCTGTTTCAACTGTTTGTTGCAGTAAGATATTACTTTCCAGATGGGAGGCTCTCTGTTTAGTCCATAGCTTTAAAATCCCTCTTCTGGTAGAGAGATGCTACGTGTGAGGGCTGGCTTTTAGCTTTCTTTCCTTAGCATCAGTGACTAGCAAAACCATTTGAAAAGGAGACTTCAGAAAATTCCACTGCAAAAATGGCAATAGCAGCTCACTCTTTCAGTGCCCCTGCAGAGCCCATGTAGAACACACAGCTGCTGCACGTCTCCAGCTGCTGCCCTCTGTGTACCACAGCAGATTTTTGGATTTTCTCTTGATCTACTTCTTGGAAAGTTCATTTCAGGTATTTTTGCCTTCAAGGAACATAAATTTTAAAGGAATCAGCAGAAATAGTAGCAGAGAAATTATTTGGAGCAGGGAAGAGAGAAATTTCTCTGCTGAAGATTGGCTGTTAGCTGCCAGATTTCACAACAAGCTTCTGGAAGGAATAAACCTTTATCAGAAAGGGGTATATAGTAATGCATACTAACTGCTGAAAAAATAGATAATATGATTTCATTATACAGCAGTGTTAATCAGAAGTTCTGGTGGAGTCAGTGTCCCAGATTCAATAGCAGAATGCTGTGGTTAACATTACTGTGAAGTAGACTAAAGTAAAACACATAAACTCTATGGAGAGCCTTAATGTACTTACTGCTCACACATTACATCTTAATATTTTGACTTATTGCCATTTTTAGCATAGATGCTGTAAAACTATAATTTTCTCCCAAAAGGAATTTAAAAACCCTATTATATATGGCTGTCTGTTCTCTACCATCTCTTCCAAAATGTCTGCCAAATGAGGAGGAAGAAATGTTGCATTTCATTTTAAGTTGAATAAGTGAATTTTAAGAAGTTAAGATAATGGGTGAGAATTTTCTGAATCTGGATCAAATGTTATTTAGTCCAGTAATGAGTAAGGGCAGAATTAACTGCGTTTCATAACTTGTGTGTGTGTGTTTCTGTGTCTGTGTGTATCCATGAACACAGATCCTCTGTTGCAATTTTGAGAAATACATGGAATTCCTTCCTGCCTTAAAATTAGTGATGTCTGTGACACACTTCTTTTCAAAGTACAGTATTACTCAAGGGTAATGTTTTGCTTTTGCTAAATGTGTGTGCACTTGCTTGCAACATGATCCCTGCAATTAGTAGTGGCTGGAGGCTCCATCTGTAGGAGCAGTGTGCCTGGAAACCACTCTTCACATTAACCACTTGCTTGTAAACACTCCAATGGCAGAAGATGGGGATTTGATGATTTTTTTTCTCTTGAAGAGCTCTGAATTACTAGTTTCTCACTCTGTTTTAGTTATATAAAAAACCAGAGTTTATCGAAGGCTCCAAGCAGTATTATCAGAAATAGCAACATCTGTCTATCTCAAAGCACAGAGGGCTACATGCCTTGTATAGAGAATCATAGACTCGTACACTCATGGCATCATAGAATCATAGAATGGCTTGGGTTGAAAGGGACCTTACAGATCATCTAGTTCCAACACTTTTGCCACAGGCAGGGACACCTTCCACTAGACCAGGTTGCTCAGAGCCCCATCAGGGCTGGCCTTGAACATTCCAGGGATGGGTCATCCACAGCTTCTCTGGGTAGCTTGTTCCAGTGCCTTGCCATCCTCTCCATAAAGAATTTATTTTCAATATCTAGTCTAAACCATCCCTGTTTCAGCTTTAAGCCATTCCCCCCTGTCCTATCCCTACATGCCCTTGCAGAAAGTCCCTCTCCAAGTCTCTTGCAGGACCTGTTTTGGGACTGACAGTCTGCTCTGAGGTTTCACTGAAGCCTTCTCTGCTCAAGGATGAACAACTCCAACTCTCACTGAAGCCTATCTTCATAGGAGAGGAATTCCTGTCCTAGAGACACTTGATCATCTTTGTGTCCCTCCTCTGAGCTTGTTCCAACAGGTCCATGTCCTTCTTGTCTTGAGCACTCCAGAGCTGGATGCAGTATTGCAGGTGAAATATCTGTAGCACCAGACCAGCTCTAACATATATTTTTGCATTTAAAGCTCACAGAAAGTTTCCTGCATTATTTTGGTTTCCTTGCACTCTTAATAATTCTGAAATGCTTCTCCTGAGACTGTTCCTAGCTGGCTGGTTGGCTGAGAGTGGCCCTGACACAGGAAAAATGCAGTTGAGATAAGCAGATGGGGAGGGTTTGGGGAAAGCTTTCCCAAGAGGACTGCGCTCTGGTGGCAGGCTGCTTCTCCAAGCTGCCGGCCCAGGCATTTTCCAGGGTGCTACAGGGCCAACTTGGGACTGAAGGCACATTCAGGTTATGCTTTAACTCCCTTTATCAGCATGGGCAAAAATATGGCGCTAGTTTAGTGATAGCAGTAAGTAAAGGAAGATACTGCTCCAACTGAAGCTCTCATTTCTTTGGGGTGCACCACAAACCATGAGCAAGCCTTAGGACTGTGAATTCCATGTGAATGAATAAAAAGGAAGGCTACCCGTCTGACTAAGCTTCATGTCAGCCTGGGGCTTTGAGACCATTAGTTGCAAAAATGAATTGCAAGTTAATGGAAGGTTTCATTGTGCTTCATTTTCTTGCCAAAACCACAAGAAGTCTATCCAGTTTTATAAATTAACTGAAAGATAAAAGAAAAATTAGAAGGTCTTATCTTAGTTTTGATAACAAAAATCACTCAATCATTTGAGCCAGTTCTACTGATATGCTCTACAAGGATCGGCATGTGTCACTGTATGGAACAAAAAGATGGAGCAGATCAAAGATTTTCCAGTTTCCTTCTCAGTACACAGGAAGCATGAAAAAAATTAGAGCCAGACTTCAGATGGTGGAGAGCCTCATGTTGGGTTCGTGTATATTTACATATAGCACACTGCATGTATCAAGCACAACTAAGCAGCCAAGGGAATGATATTACATACCTTAAATTGTCCACCTTTAAACCTGCTTTTCTGAAAATATATACCATGAAGAGAGGCAGAACATACAGCAGATGCATGTGAATGCTGTATTATATTTTTCATCATGTCACCCAAATTGTGAATTACACAAAAATGTGCATAGAAAATTGAGAAAATTCTTCTAATCTGGCAAATATAATCTATAATTTGCTGTTTTACCCTCCCTTTACTTCAAAACTAACCTCTTAAACAGAAAACAGGAACTCAAGTGGGCTACACTGCAGTATTTTCAGCATACCCTGGTGACTGTACCGTTCCACCTGAGCTAGAGGCACTGATGTGGCCATGCTGCCATGCACAGCTGACAGAACTGAACACGTGCCATCCCTCTGTTGCCCCACAGCCACTGTTCAGCACCAGTTTTCACAATCCTCTTTACAGGTCTTAAAGGTCTTTTGCAACCCAAATAATTCTTTGATTCTGCAACTATGAATTGCTGTTGGAATTCTGTCACTGCTACTTAAGGGAAGAGGAAAGAGAATAAAGCAAGTCTATGTCAGGGAAAATATTACCAGCTTATAAAGGATGAGCTATCTGGCAATTAGTTTATAGGCTGCCTAAACTGTCCGTGATTACAGTTCCTCAGTTTCAATCAGTTTGAAGTGTTTACACAGTGCAGGCCACCAGACTGGATCAGATTGAGCCATTAGACTTGGATCCCAGTCTGGAACATTTTGAGAAGAAGATAATGGTGGACTTTTAAAATCCTAGCTCTCAGACAGCCTTCAACCACAAGATAAAAGATTCTGTTCTACATTTTTCACATTTAGATCATAGCTGGTGTTAGAAACAGCCCATTTAAATTACCATTTTGTTTTCACACATGACACTTCATCAGTCATATCCCTTGCTCTCACAGCTTCCCTTCTAAAGGCTCTTGTCTTTCCATATGTATCTCCCATGGGTCTCTCACATACCCAAATAAACCACTCGCAAAGGGAGGAGAAAGGCGCGTCCAAGAACAAGCAATGCTAAAGGTCAGTGCTTTTCCGGGCCTTGATTCAGAAAATTGTAATTTAGAAATTTTTCAGATTCTGCAGCCTCCCATTTGAACTTTCTAAAGGAAACTTCAAGGAGATAAGATTTGGCACTAATAGTAACAACAGACTGGTGGGTTGACACATTGACTTCCCACCCACTTGCTCATCAGGCTTCTCAGATATCATGGGACCTGGTGGCAAGGGGATCAGTAAAACAGCCACTGTGGGGCTGAGCAGAGCTGCTAACAATTCTCTGCTTAGTGACAGAGAAGATGATAATTTATGATTCCTTATTCTCAAGAGGTATCATTTATAATTTGGGATGATCTGGAAGAGTGGACCAGAAATGATCTTCCGTGACAAGTAATTTTTTTATATCGTGATGCCCTCAGATGGCCAGCTACTGAGAATTTCCCCTGTGGCTGTCACTGCAAGGCCAATGGCAAGCCAGCTTAGGATTTTGGTCAAGGGAATGAGGAGGACCCTGTCTTTCACCAGGTCATCTTGGGTTTTTCTTCTGGCCACACCGCTACAGCAGCTCACAGATATTCTTCCAGCTGTGCTCTGAGAGCAAGAGTAATGGTATGGAATAAATATGATTAGCCCATAGACCAGTTTCTCTGACAACCACAAGACAAAAAGATTAGTCTGACTCCTATTAACAACGTGTTACACTTACCTTGACTGAAGCAGCCTTTCTGTAAAGGCACAATGTTCTTACAGATCTTTCACTGTGAATGAATATCACCAGGGACTCAGAGAGGGTAACTACTTTCACCAGCATATTTGCAGTTGCATTCACATGAAACAGTCTTGTCTACAAAATTATAAGGTCCTAGACTGAAAATGAAGAATATGGTACAGTGAAGTTTGCCAAGTACCCTTTCAGTTGCTTTCTTGTTTGTTTTGGTTGACTGTTATTTTTGTGGACACAGATACACCGGAGAATGTTCTCTGAATTCTGTACTTCTCTTGAGGCCTTTGCTCTGAGCAGGTATGATGGTTTGGGATCTGAAATGAGCTAAAAGAACACATTTTTTTTCTTCTCATGTCATCACTAATAGAGAGAAACTCATTTAGAATGCTAGACCTGGAATCTCAAAACCTGCAGTTTTGGTAGGCCTTGGTACTTCTGTTCAGACCTATGTGCCTGTTGTGTTTATAAGTCTACAAACACTCCAGCATTAGGCTCCTCCTCCCTACTGTACAGTGTATGCTCCCAGCATGTTCCCAGTTATGGGGCACTGAGGGTTTACTGCCACAGACATTTCTACCAAACAGGATGAAGGACATGAATGCAGCAGCTTTGCCTCTGAGGCACTGGCAGAAGTGGGGCAAACAGATGCTGGGCTTCCCTTGTACAATGCTAGCTGGAGCCAGGCAGCTCCAGGTGGATGGGGAAGGAGCCATTCCCACGGGACACAGAAGGGACGCAGACACCTGAGCCCCTCCTGTGGATCATCGGAGATGAACATCAGGGCAAGTGACATGATTGAGGCCTAAAGACTCGCTTCTCCTGGCAGAAGCAGGATATTGGCATCAACTGAAGGTGCAGACCAGGACATTGCAGCCTGGGAGTGGGCAGGTGCCTAGTCCTTAACTGAGGAGAAAGCTTCTCCCTCTGCTGCCGCTTCCGCTGCAGATTGATGGAAGAACTGTCATTCTTCAGTGAGGGACTTCAGGGGAAGTGTGCAGGTCTTGTTATAAAAGCTCACTGAAAGGGGTGGAGATTTAGCCTGGTGTAAACCTGAGCAGTTGAATTCTCTGTGGCTAAAATGTGACAGATATGCAGCTACAAGTTTTCCATGCAAAGCCAAATAAAGGCCACCTTAGAAATCCTGGAGCTGCAGTGTGTAACAGGCTTTATAGCCTGTGAGATATGGCAATTAATTGCAAACAGGATTTGCAATTCTTTTGGGGTGGAGAGACAGTCTCGTGTCAACATTTTCACTTGCAAATATTCTAAAATGTCTCACACCACAGAAGAACTAAATCTGATTTCTCCAGGCATATAATGACTTGTACTAATTAAAGAACACTGCTCATATCTGGGCCCAATAAAAGTAAGTGAACAAAGCAAACAGACAGGCAAATACAAAAGAGATCTGATATGGCATGGTGTAAATTTTAATCCAAATAAGGCTATGAGTGGGTTCTTCATAGCGCTTCACTGACAATAAAAAATGTATTTAAGGCAGTAAATGTTCAACAGCTGGCAAATATCATGTGCCAAGTTTTATTTTAGATTAGTAAGAGAAAACTGAGGCTTATTAAACTGCTGCAGTGATTCCCAGGACAGCCAGTTGGATTTTTAGAACTTCTTTCTGGTGCTACTAAATTAGTACACTTTGTTAGGGAACCCATGGGGTTGAAAATGAAATAATACGCAGAAGTTGTTGGATTGATGAAAACAAAGCAAAAATAAACCTGAGAAAGGCAAATAGCCCATCCCAGCCTCAGTTCACTTAAAATGACTGAGAAGCAGGCATGAAGGCAGTTCACTGTATAGCTTTTTCATCCTTCCACAGGCAGGAGAGTGTGACAGTCAGTTTAATAGCTCCTGAAATTTTTAAATAAAATTTCTGCTTTTAAATGCTATTTACCATCTGCTTGCAATGCCATGAATTTTAGAAAAGTTAATTATAGATTTTTAAAGCCATGTAAATGTTATAATACATATTTTGTTTAAGTTTTTAAAAAACATCCAGATGAAAATAAACCCTGCAGAGAAAACAGAAAAATTATTATTCCTAAGGACTTTAGTGTTTTCTTTTTGTTTGTCTTTTTCACTAATAGAAATATAAAACCAATTCAAGTTACAACTGTATCCTCAGTCACTACCAGTTAAATGGAAAATATTTTTTAAAAAATTAAATTTAAATTTTTGCTGAGATGAGCAATGTAACTCAGACTGAAAAGTGACTGAAGGGATGGACCACAGGATCACAGAATTTTCCGAGTTGGGAAAGACCCACAAGGATCATCTAGTCCATCACTTGGCCTTGCACAGGACAGCCCCAAGAGTCACACTGTGTGCCTGATGATAATATGACAATAGTGCCAAATGTGTCAAGCACTGGGGAAGTCCCAGTAAGATTTGTGATCAGGTTTGGTTGTGTACAACCTCATTGAAGTATAAATGATGGTGCTGCATGTAGAAATGTGGAAGTTCCTGATTTTTCTGTGCGATGATTGTCATGTGTCCTGCAGCTAAGGGAAGCTCAATAAGTGAAATCTCCAGGGTGCTGAATCTGCAGATTTAGAACAGCCAAGCTGTGTGGTCACTCAGGGTCAGTTTTGCTTGAGATGATGTAGAGAGGTGGTGGCCAAGGAACTCCCTTGGTCCCCTTGCTGGTGCTACCTGGGATGCTTGCCGCTTCCATGCCTGATTCTGGCCTGAGGTCTGACCTTCCTCTTGCCCTTGCCTGCTGGTTTTTGTACAGGCTCATCTCTCTCTAGCTTTATGGTTGTGCTCTGCAATTGTGATTTAATTTTGCAGTGAGTAAACAGCAATGCTGGAGAATTTTCCTGGAGCAACACTGACCTTGAAATTCTCCATCTCTTAACCTGGCTGAGCTGGATTTTACCCACCTCCTTTTGGCATGAATATGCCTTGCAAGTCAAAAAGTTTTTAGATATCAATATATGATTATAAAGCCTGGGTACGTTTGGGGTTTTTTCCAATCTGAATGCACACATATGCACACAATAGTGAATTTGGGGGCATGTCCCTAAGATGTTTTAAGAAATGTTTGTAGCAAGGACTATGTGTTTTCAGATATAAATACAAACACTTGACATGAACATTATTTTATTTTTGTTATTTCTTTCCTTTTTTTTTTTTCAGCTTTACAAAGCAATAAACTCCTAACTGTAGAAATGAGGGCAGGAAATATAAAAATAAGATTCAATCTGAAGGATAGTAGGCTGATACATCAGATGAAAAAAATAACTCAAAACATATATATTCAAGAAGAAAAATAAAAGATAATTGAAAAGTGGTAATATAGAAGAGACCTAAGGGTAGCATTAGACAGGAAATTACAAAGCCATTTCAAATGCAATGTAATCATTACTTACATGAAATAATAATATTTTATCTATCTGACTGAAGATCTCAAAATGATTCATGAACTTCATACATTGCAATAATTTTTTTCCCATCACTGTGAAACATTTGTCTTTAAGGTGCTTTTTCTTATATTTCATATTTTTGCTCCCCTTAAAATGTGTGTGATCATTTATAATTATATTTTGCAGCTTGGGTTTCTGCTATAGGGTGATGGGGGTCATCACAGGACTCCCAGTGCTGTTGGAGGGGTGAGGGCAGTGACTGAATTTTGTTGAAGCCGTGCTTACATGTTCAGAGGAGCTGCTGGGACTCACCCTTCCAGGGACCTCCCAGTTTCCTTGTAAAGCTGCCTTAGTTTTGCAGAAAGCATTCAGCTGGAGCTTTCCCTAGAAACTCAGTGTCCTGTTCCTGCACACAGCTGTTCAGGGAGCCCTGAGGGAGAGGAGGTTTTCATTGGTGGAGATTTTCAAGGAAATACTGGGCTGGTTTGGAGAGAAATTGGCTTGTGCCAGAACATCATGGGTTGACACTTGACAAACAGAGACTAGCTTTGAGCAATTTTATAGCACCTGGGTGATCCATAACTCATTAATTAAAAGCTTAACAGAGGACCCATTATTATGTGTTTAAAAAAGAAGGCACTCCAATATGTCATTTTTGGGGGGTGATAAACCCTTGCTGGGTGTGCGTATTCCTAATTCAATAATCATACAGCCCTGTTTGCCTATGCGGACATCTAAATCAACCATTCAGAAAACAGCACCAGTGTTAGACAAATAGTTACTACAGCTATTCTCTGCTACTTTCTAGGCTTTCAGTTAAGGTATAAGATCACTTTTAAATGCCTTCATTTTCTACAGTCGTTAATTTTATCCATAATATTCAAATAATATCCCATTTTTCTTCTCATCAGCACTCTACAATTTTATCGGCTGGCCTGATTTAGCCTAAAACCATGAAGATGTGTCGTAGAGCACACACAGAAATAAAACCTACTCACTCTCATGTGATTTTTTCCAGGATTCTTTATAAGCAGAGATACTTGCTAAGAACAAGAAGAAAATATCACTGTTGAAGAAACATCAGTGTTCAAAGACAACAGCTGCATGCACACTGCTGCAACGTACAATAGAAGCTGTCAAATGGTTTATTCTGAGGGAAATGATTGCTCTGTGTATCCAGAAAAAATTTAAGGAGAAATATTTTCAAATACCTTTATGAGTACTCATCATTCCTCTACTGGTATGTACCTCTGCGTGTGCATACATACTACTTTCCATTTATGTAATGGGGATTTTCCAGAAGGAGGTATTCACCACTGAAGTATTTGGATCCTGCAACTGCAGGTACGGCTTTGGGTTTAGAAGCTGGCGAAAGCCCAGATGCTTCCAGCTTTTGTCAATTCCTGCCCTCTGAATTGCTTTGGATGTCAACTGCAGCTCCTACAGTGAACACATTGCCCTTCTTGCAGTTTAGCAAAGGAAAAGGACTTAATCTTGACAGTCTTCTGCTGGGCTTGCTTTGGAAGATACAAAGAGTAGGAAAAATTCTGTCTTGCATGTTGAAATAATAAGGCCTATAAGGATTTTTATGGCCTTGTATAGAAAAGGGGTTTTCTGGACTGCTTGAAATGCAAAAAATAGCTGTGGGGACAGACTAGACTCTGAAATGGGTGGCCTTTTCTTCTGGAGGTCTTTTCTTCCAGTGATCTGTCTAGTTCCTTTCCAAACCCCTGTAAACTTGTAGCTGCAGTAGCATTTTCATAGCTCAGGAAGGCATTTCCCTGTTCACCCTTTCCACCACTGGTGACTGCAGGACTATTATCAAATCTCCACCAGTATTCTCTGTTCTCAGGCTGAATTGTGCTCGGTTGTTTAACTGTCTTTATTCCCAATACAGGAGATATTCCCTGTGGCTAGGATCATACAGGTAGCATTTCTTTGCCTGTTTTCTAGATCTCCTATACCTTTTTAAGATTGGGAAATCAGAACTGTGCACACCATTCAAGAATGGGCACTGTATGGTTTTATACCAGAGACACACAGAGCACTATGATCACCTGACTATGTGTGCTCTGCAAAGGGGGAATACCCTGTGCTGCTCATGGAGCAATCTGGCAGGCCCAGAAAGGTGTTTAACCCCCCTTCTTCTCACAGTGCCCTTATACATCAGGGTCACTGCTGCAGATCCTGCTCCATGTTAAGCTCTAGGCTACAATCTAAAAAAAAAAGAAGCATCCCTTGTACAAAGAAAGAAGCATCATGAGGGAAAACACTGTGTCTTTGAGAAAATTATTTGAAACCTGAGTTTGTGCAGTCAGATAATTTCTAAATTTTTTCAACCACCCACAAAATCACTCACTTCTAACTTCCCTGTGGGGAATAAGTACTAGAACAAAATGAATTAGGAAAGTGAACTTGACAGTGTCATATTTTGTGTTTTCATCTGTGCATTTTTCTGTTGACCACAAACTATTCAATCGTAATTGCAATAAATCATACATCTTGACCTTAGATGTCTTTTCCTGTAAGTCAACCTCTTTCAAGAAATACCGCATTTTGGGCCTGCCTATTTGCTTTATTTTGTTGTTGTTTTTTGTGTGTTTGTTGGTTTTGGTTTTTGGTTTTCTTTTTCATCTGTAGTGCAATTTACAGTGTAGTTGTACACTTTTAACATCACATCTGTCCATGTTAGGAGCTTACCTTTCCTCCAAAGGGAGGAAATAGAGGCCTGTGGAGAAGGCTTTTAGCTGTCTTTCCATACAAAAATCAAATGCAGTTAACCACAGCAGAGAATCCAAGGCTATGTAGATGCTAACATGCTTAAACAATTTTCCATCATCCAAGGATACTGTCTTTCCTATGGTTGCCCATGAAAACTGGATCCAGCTTACATGTGTTACCATCATTCCTGCAATGTAGATATATTTATTATATGTTTTATTGTCTCAAATTTTATGGCTAGCAGCAATTCAGACAAAATGATCCATTTAAACATCTGATCCTATGATAAAATATTGGGTCCTATTGAAGATTGTGTCCCTTGAGGCTATAACGTTTCCCAAGATTGCAAAACAGAGGTGCTGTCTCTTCTCCTGTTCCCTCATGACTTTGGATGTACTCATCAGAATTCCCAACCCTTTGTTTTGCTCATTTTCCTATAGAGCAAAAAACCAAGGATGATGTATCTAACAGTGGCTGTAAGTGGCATTTTGATGGTAGAAAAACTTTTGCCATTTTAGCAGTCCAGCAGGGCTTGCCTCTTCTCTTATCAAAACTGTAAATAGAAGCAAAATAATGTCAGTGTTAGTAATACATATCTTTATAAAATTCACCTTGAAATGACATGGTTTCCTATTAATGTTATATAAACACCCAAGTTAATGAAATACCAGCTAGCAGTGCAAAGTGAAGCACTTGGAAGTTTCGAGACATTTCAGGGAAATTCTAACCTGAACCCTAGATGTGGAAGCTGAAAAGCAGATTTTGAATTCTCCTGTTCAGCTGCCTAAACTCTGCCTAAACTGGATGTCCAAACACCAATGAATGCTGATTTTTTTACTCCAAGGTTTCCCAGGGGCTTTCTGTGCAAATGCAAAACATCTTGGCATCTGTCTCAGGACTGTGTAATTAGTAATTATGTATAGAGAAATACCTAATGGTATCTGCTGAGTACTCCCGGGGGGCATCCTTACTGCAAATCCGTGTGTTATGTGAGATGGGAGAAGGCAGGAGTGCACGTTACTTTTCTTCTTTAAACTGTGTTACTGCACAGAGGGGTGGGGGTGAGGAAGAACTAAGAATCTGTGCAACAGTGTGCAAGAAGCCATAAGGACCAGAAATGAGGTTTTCCCTATTTCCTGCACTCTAGATGAGTCAGCTTGCTGACAGCTCATTTCCCTCTTTCCTCCTTTCTTTTCCCAGGCCCATCTCTGCTCCTGCCTGCTGCGCTAGAACTCTCCTTCTCACATAATTCTTAATTACTTCTCTTTCATTATCAGCTCTCTATCATCAGGTCACTGCTTCTACCCTGCCTTCAGATCCCAAGCATTTGAGCAGTGGGATCTTAACATGCACACAGCTTTCACATCCAGACCTATGAGAGTGGTTCCTTTTTGCTGCAGTTGCATAGAACACCTTGAGAGGGTGAAGAGTCAGTGGAGAAACTACAGAGTAAGTTCCAATAAAACTCTGTTGTCCATGGGAGATGGAATTTGACAGGGGTTTGTAACATAGTGTACTAGTGATTTTCAGTAAGTACATCCTACCTCTTACCTTTCTACTAAATTCAAGTCCCTCCTTCCTACTAAGCAAGCAGAAGAATTTCCCAATACAAATACATAAAAAATGCTTTAACATAGAGACAACATGTATTTTCCCTCGACCTTATCCTGGACAACAGCCACAGCTGGGGTTTTAAAGCTTGCATGTGAAAAATTGAAAAGGGATCAAAATCCCTGTTGACTTAAAAGTGCACAGTAACTGCATCTGCTTAAGGTATTGGCAAGACCGGCCTCTCATCTCTTCCTCAAAAACATTTCAAAATGATAACACTTTTAAAGGTAATTCTCGGTATGGTTAGTGAAAATGGCCACTTGAATCATGTTGATTTAAGTAGTGTTTGTCAATAGCACTGGCTGTTATGAGTTTTTCTGTTATGGTATGTAGCAACCTCTCTGAAGCACTTTAGCACAAAATGTGTTCCAGACTCTCCCTCTTGCTCACTTCTGAGTTTCAATCCATTGAATCATCTCACATGGTATCAGGACGCCTTTTTGCAATCTTCATAACTTTGTCTGCTGCTTTAACAGCATATTTGCCCCAGTACAGCTGTATGGAATTCTGGGATGTGTGGTAGGACAAGATGACCCATCAAGGATTTGTGCTGAGATTAGAAAAACTGAGAATGTGCAATGAATTTCTGTACAAAACTGTAAATACATAACAATAATCCACCTTAAAATGCCGAGGGTTTAAAAAAGTACTTAAAAGGACATTTTCAAATCCTATGTGTATTTTTAAATTAGTAACACTTAAAAAAAATCAGCAAAGAATAGCTGATTTTGAGGGATGGTCAAGGTAAACAGGGAGTATATTGCTGTTCACTCGGGCAATGTGAAGGTCTTTGGTGAATAGGTTTTGTTCTTCGCATGCCTCACTCAGCTGCTTTCCTGGTCTGGCGTAAGTTAGCAGGAGTGGAGCTGCGTGCTTTGCTTCCTTTCCAAACATCTGCCCTCGAGGATGTTTTTGTTTGTGCCTGCCCCAGAAACGCGGGAGCACGGGGCTTCCAGCTCTCTCCCCTCCCGAATCCAAGCTGTTGTGGAACGGCCACCTTCTCCCTGCCTTCCCCTCCTGCTCCCCTTCAGCGTCGGGGGAGCTGATCGCCTCAGTGGTGGCCCTGGCTGACAGCATCCCAGGGCTGTATTTTCCTGCCCCCTCTGGGCAGCGCTGGCCAGGCAGCAGGATCTCAGACAGGAGAAGGCTGTATGGCAGGGCGTGTCCCTGCATGGGATAAAGGAGCTGGTCCTGGCACATGCCTGCACAGCAGAGGTGTGACGGTACTTGTGTGAGCTGCTTTTGGCTCCTTGCGAGGGCTTGCACCAGCACAGCCTGTGAAGCAAGGTGTCCCAAGCCTGCCGGGAGGTCACAGAACAAATTCACCCCTCTGGGGCACTGGCACAGCCTGGCCCAGTGTGCCAGCCCTGTGCTGCTAGCAGGGAGTCAACAGACATTTTGCAATATCTGCTCTCAGTCCCAAACGTGGTAACACATCTTAGATAATGCAATTCAATAGCACTCAGCAAGCTGTCTCCTTGTCTGGCCAAGCCTTTCCCTAAACAAGCTGGCTTAATGAAAATATTTTGGTGAACTTCTGCTGTGGAGTTGGGCTTCAATGGTGTCAGCTTTGTTTAAACGCAAGAATGTTATAAAGAGCGCATTGAAGAGCAAAGCGATGCTGGGCAGAGCTCTGGTGGCCAAGGGGTTTGAGGTTTGTACCAGAGACACCGATGGGGAGGGAAACGTGGTGGCGCTGCTCTCTGTCTGTCCCCTTACAACTGCGGATACTTTGCTTTGTTTCCTTTCTGTTTGTTTTTCTGCTTCCCCTCTAAACTTTTTGCATCATCCTGGCTGCTTTCCCGAGCTGAGGCTCAGCACCTCGTTTGCTCGCTGGAGTCCTCCCACTGCCCTCCTGCACAGGCATTAAGCTGTGTTGCCATGGGAAGGGGCTGTTTGTTACCTATTGCACCAGGCTCCGAAGCTGGTGCAGGTTAAGTCAACACACTGCTTGAAAAGTGCGTGAACTTTTGTGATATACACACAGGGAAAAAAAAAAAAAAACAACCAAGAAGGCGTATTTTGGCTGCTTTGAAAGCACTTGAACTGGGCAGTGCCCATACCACAGCTCTGACTAACCCATTTGGCATGGCCAGGATCCCCAGGGCTGGCTTCTCCTTGAAGGTAAAGCACAGCACTCTTGAAGCATAAGTACTGTAGAGGTACTGGGGAGGGTGATTCCAAATGGCAAAGGGCAAGTGCCTGAGCAGAGCCTTTGTTTGCCCTGTGGTTTTCGGGGTGCTGAGGAAAGCCCAGCTGAAGCCTGGCAATGCTCCCTGTCTCAGGCACTGCAGCTGAGTGGGGAGCGTGGAGGAGAGAGATGCTGGGTGCAAAGTCTCAGATCATGTTGAAATTTTACCATGGAAATTGACTTTGTGCAATTAATAAGAACAGGAAATACTTCTTGTTTTCTCTCAGGAGGGGAACATTAAGTAATGGCTTTATCTTAATTTGTCAGGCTTTGCCCTAGGGACCAAAATTAAATGGCTGGAAGCCAGTGGAGACTTGAGAACTGAAGCATTAACACTCTGATAAATAAAAAAGAATTCATTTTAATTAGTTTTCCAGCTGAAAAATAATGAAGCTCTACATGCCAAAAAGCTGTAATGGAGTAATGGAAAGGCCTGTGCTTATACAATGGAGCCTGATTGCAATCTCAGGGCTCCATTTGTATTCGTTTGCAGCATGAAACAAAGGAAGGTGTTTGGATTCTCTCTCTTTATATAAAGCCTCTGCTCCAGCACTCTGGGCTGGTCTTCAACCAGGCTTCCCACAGTCCTGTTGCCAAATCTACAAAATTTTCCTGGCTGACATTCAGGAAAGTACTGCTCGGGCTCTAGGATGGAAAGTTAAAAGACTTTGCCTGGTTACTCTGAAACATATACAAACAGTACTTGACGTATGGCGTTGATTCATTCTGCACAGGCTGTCCCTGCTATATCCCAGGGGGATACAGCATTGTAAAGTTCCCCGAGAGCACCTCACTCACTAGTGTTAGAATCTACTGAGAGGAGTCATCTTAAACCCTCGTAGGGACGCTTTCCCTTGGAGGATTAGCAGCATGTAGCTGGATTGTAGCACTCCAGGATCCAGGGTGGGTTTAGCCTGGGATAAACAGCCCAGATGCCTTTATAAAAAACAGTGCTATGGTCAAAAATACCATTAGTCACTGTGACTAAGAGGCTGTCCTGACTGTTGGAGGAGTGATAGACACTTCAGTGCTCGGAGCTCCTATTTCCTGCTGTAGAGGGCTAGCAGAGCTTGAGTCACAAGCTCATATTTATTTACTGTATTGCTATCCAATTAGTAACAGATTTAAAAAAAAAATCTCTGTTCAGGGAAGCAAATAGAAGAGAAATAGGAAATGTGTCACTGCCATGAACAGTCTGACAGAAACGCACCTTGTTTATAAAATCACGTGGTGTCTGTGAAGACAATGATCAGCTGGGCAAACATGTCCCTGCCTCTGCCCAGAGATCACATCTTAGCAAGCAGGATTTGGAGGCTGCTTCTGTGGCAGCCCTGCTGTGCTAGTGTCCAGTGGGGAGGTGCACAGCAGGAGCAGGGACAGCGTGCCTACAACTGCCTACTTCTGGAGGATTTGTCCTGGAAGGATGACATGTTCCAGCCCCCACGATGCACCCACCTCCAGAGAGGGAGCAATGTACACTGTGATCTTTGCAGCACTCCTCCCAGCCAGGACAGGCTTGGTTCCTGTGAAATGCCTCAGCTTTTCTAGTTGCTTCTCCATAAATGGCCTGGATATATAAGGGCAAGAATTTACCCTTTGCTCATCGTTGCTTCAATCTACCTTCTACCCACAAAGAGCAGGATTGTTATGTTTTTCCACACTCAAAGAGCACTTGTGTAGTCTGCAGTCAAAATGACACTGAGGAGAAGACCCCAATGCAAAACCAGACATTGTTCTTAACCAGGATCCCATGAGAAAGCTCAATGTAAGGTGTTGTCCATACTTGGAGTTAGAAAATGTGAGTTATCCAACAAAAAGAATCAGACTGGCTTAAACCTGAAGCAATGCTGTTTTTTAAATGTCTGGCATTTCCAGGCTTTAGGTGATCTTGTCAGACCTCTCTGGTGGCTGGAAACTCTCTTAAAAATGAATTCATTGTCTTATGGACAAACTGTGTAGTTCTGGAAGCTAGGACTCCCCAGATATAAAAAAAATATGGGAGAAAAGTGAGCACTGAAGCACTGATGTCAGGAGCAAGAACCCATTTTCAGTTTGTTAGGAGTCAGCTTGGATTGACTTTTCCAGTGCCAAGCTATGGTGGAGAACAAATATGACTTGTATACTGCCAGTACTGCAGCAAGGGAATAGGATCCTTTCTATATGAAGCTGCCATGTGCAGAAATCAAGTGGGAAGAGATAATCGCCACTTACTACAACAAGCAAAAGTCAGTCAGTAAAGAAGAAACCCTATGAAAGTTAGGGAATTAGAAAAATCTATTTGTCATAGAATGGTTTGAGTTGGAAGGGACCTTAAGCACCATCTAGTTCCAACTCCGCTGCCATGGGCAGGGGTGCCACTAACTAGGTAAGGCTCCTCAAAGTCCCATCCAGCCTGGCCTTGAGTGCTTCTGGGGATGGGGCATCCACAACTTCTCTTGGAAACCTCTTCCAGTGCCTGAGCACCCTCATAGTAAGGAATTTCTTCCTAATATGGAATCTAAACCTCCCCTCTTTCAGTTTAAAACCATTCCCCCTGTCTGATCACTATATGCCCTTGTAAACAGTCCCTCTCCAGCTCTCCTGAAAGCCCTCTTTAAGTACTGGAAAGTACTCTAAGGTCTCTCTGGAACCTTGTCTTCCTCAGGCTAAACAGCCCCAACTCTCTTGCCCTGTTTTCATAGGAGAGGTGTCCCAGCCCTCTGGTCATCTTTGTGGCCTCCTCTGGACTCACTCTGACAGGTCCACATCCTTTTTAAATTGGAGGCCCCAGAGCTGGATGCAGAACTCCAGGTGGGGTATCACCAGAGTGGGGCAGAATCCCAGAATCCTTGGCCTGCTGGTTTTGATTCAGAGCAGAATATGGTTGGCATTCTGAACTGCTGCACATTGCTGGGTCATGTTCCTGTCCTTCAACACCCCAAAGTCTTTCTTCTCAGGACTGCTCTCAATTCCTTCTCTGCTCAGCCTGTACTTGTGCTTGGGATTGCACTGACCCAGGTGCAGGACCTTACACTTGGCCTCGTTGATCTTCATGAGCTTCACATGGGACCACCTCTCAAGCTTATCCAGGTCTCCCTGCATGGCATCCCTTCCCTCCATCATGTCAGTGGCACCACACAGCTTGGTGTCGTCAACAAATTTACTGAACATGCACTCAATCCCACTGTCCATGTCACCAACTAGGTGTTAAACCGTGCTGTATTACCAATCCAAGAGACACAAGAAAGAAGCATATAAACAACTGTATTCATAAATCCAAAACAGGATGAGACATTAGTTTATAGTTTTACTTTGGTTGCATTTAAGTTGGACGTTTTAATTATTTCTTGTGCAATATTGTTTATGAGTGACGGCTGGTACCCAAAGTTTTGAATAGTCACCTTTCTGTTTAAAATTACAAAATATGAAAATAAAAGACTGAACAGATTTTTAAGGAATAATAAGTATTTGGGGACAAAAGAAAGCCTTGGACTACCCACCTGTCCTCTTTAACACAGGCTGAAGTGCTTTGTCTCATTGTTTTGCATTGAGTTGCATTGAGTTGCATTGAGTTGCATAGTTTTGCAACTCATCCAACAGCTTATCGCTGGTTGAAGCATATACTGAAAGGGATACAATCTTGATTACAGATGTGAACACACAGATAATCCATCGCTTGATGTGATGACTCCTTTAAATAATTATGTGTCCTGATTTTAAAATATTTTTTTTAAAAGCTACATTTTTCTTTTGACTTGTGTGACCTTCTTCTGTTGGCTTTTGTTGTGTTTGGCCTTTTAGTACCAGGAATGTCTTCCAGTAAGATGTTTATGCCCATGTGTGGCAAAAACATGCCGGTTTTTCAAGGCTAGTGTTTTTCTCAGGGAAAAAAAATAGAAAGTAAGTAATTTTGTATTGGGCTGAACTAACCTGTTGTGAGGAGCCTTCTGTGTCATGTGTATGAATAATCATCATCTTCCTGCCACTTTTAGCTCAAGAAAATCTAAGCCCTAAACCAACACAGAAGATGTGTATGGCTAGTATTTGGTCAGTGGCTGTATCATTCAGAACGTCTGTCTTCATGGACTGAAAACAGATTAAATGCCTTCTGCAAGATACAGAGGTCAGTTGACCCAACTGCCTGGTTATCAGATATCATAGAATCACAGAATATGCTGAGTGGGAGTGGACTCACAAGAATCATCAAATTCAAACTCCCAGCCCTGCACAGAATGTCCCGAGTGCCTGAGAGCATTGTCCAAACACTTCTTGAACTCTTGGCAGGCTGGTGCTGTGGCTGCTTCCCTGGTGAGCCTCTTTCAGAGCCCAAACACCTTCTGTGTGAAGAACCTTTTCCGGATATCCAACTTAAACCTCGCCTGACTCAGGATCCTTGGGTCCTGTCACTGGTCATGAGAGTGAAGAGATTGGTACCTGCCCCTCCCCTTCCCATTGTGAAGATGTTGAAGATCATAATGAGGCCTTCTCTCAGTCTCCTCTACTCTAGGCTGAGCAAACAAAAAAAATTGTGTTTAACTAGACAGGTTTTTTATACCATTTCTGTGATTCAGCCAAGGTTCTCAAATCGGATGTTGCATGGAGCCCCATTATTTTGTATGTAGATGTTTAACAATCCAGTGCCAAGTACTCCTGCAGATCTAAAAACATGTTAAAAGTCAACTAAAATGAGTGGAACAATTTTTGAATAGTATTTCTTTGTACAAGCAGCTGCAATGAGGATGTCATGTAACCTTAAATATAAACAGTCCATGCCACAGCACAGAGAAGCCGCATCAAGTTTTGAACCAGATCTACTAATTAGTGCTGTAAGCGGCAGCAGTAGAAGTAAAAATCTTATGGATGGATTGAATTTAAGTATCATAAAAGAAAGGCTAAGAAAATGGTGTTTTGGTTATAGGCTGCTGCCATTGCATTTACAAAAGTGGTATCTGGCTCAAGATAAGTGTAATACCCACCTGGACATTAGAGACGCAATGAGGAACAATTTTCTGCTAAATAATTGTGGTAATCTGGTAAGATATGTAAGTCAAATGGTTAGTTTTGATTTGTGATTGTCATCTTTGTGACTAAAGCAGTGATTTCCATGGATAAACGATATGTTTCAACAGCACCCTCACCTCCCACCTTCAAGTTCTTGGATTAGGTCAGAAACGCAGGTTTATAGGAAATGATGTAAAAAGTTCCCAAAGTCAAACTGAATAAATGAGAGCAGTGGCAGTGGTGGGCTTTGCTGCAACATCCCTGCTCTGGCTGTGCCCAGCAGGTCTGTGGCAGGGCTACCCTGACAGTACTTGTGCAAAACACCATGTGGCAGTAAGGTAAAATATTCAGAGAAGGTTCTGGAGCCTTATTGCCACGTGAGGCCCATTATTAAACCACCTCCAAGACCTTGCCAAGGCACTGTAATTCAAAATTGTATTTCTGGAGTGAAGCAGCCTTCCATCTGGTACTTTGAGAATCAAAAGGAGTATTTTTCTGGTTCAGCCAAACACTGCCTTCCCAATAAACTGATCGCAGCTACATAGGCTTTTGCTCTTCCAGCACAATATTACAATTCCAGATTCCACAGCACACGTACGTGAATGGCAAGTTTTTAGAATGGGGCATGAAGTCTAACCATTTACTGTTTTCAAATCGGATGCTAAAAAGGCGAGACAATAGGCACCATCAAAATAATCACAGAACTCATTTACAAAAGGAAAAAATTTGAACTGCCAGAAAACCAGGAAGTTCTTGAAAATGCTTGTATTTGTAACTACTATTCAAATTTAACAATAGACTGTGAGAATGTGCCCAGTATAATAGCTTTTAGGAGTGTCAGATACAGAAAGGAAAATCCGCTGCTGAATGGGCGGTCTACCCTAACAATTTTCAGCATGTCAGAGAATTCATTTCAGTGTTCAATTTTGCTCACTGTTTGGTCACCACTGCTTGACACCTGCAAGGATTACCTCCTATCTTCCTATCTAAAAACAGTGAACATAGTATTTTTGTCACTGACATATATGTCATAAAGAAATATTCCCATTCAAAGTCGTATGAGGACCCAAGGTAACTGAAAAGTTAAACAAGTCTGGTGTGTTTGTGGCTGTGACCAAAATGTGTTCACTGGATCACCAGACCTCACTCTTATGGTCTTGCTGTCATCATTTGTAATCTGGTTGTGCTCTGTGTGATTGAGCTGTGAACGCTTTTGGCATGATACTTGCATTTATCATGTTTTCACAGCACTTCACAAAATCTTTGGTTTCTTAGTGTTTAATTACCAGAGAAAGAAGAAAAAGAAATATTGTATAAAGTGGCAAAATGAAGCATTGCTTAAAATTAATATGAGTTGGTATTTTTAAATGTGAATTTTCTAATTTTGTGCCGGTGTTTCTGAACTCACAGGTTCTGTGTCTCATTCTGCTGTTGCATCCTGCATTACCATGGGCACTTGGACCTGGATTCATTCTCCCTCTGCTAGCCAGTGAGAAGAAGTGACAAGTTTAGGAGAACATCTTTCCTGAGGTCCTTGTGCAATGGGGAGAGGTGAAGAGTGTTCTCATACGTGTCCAAAAACTCTCTGAGCAAGAATTTGAGGAAATGGCTTCCATTATCCTCTACCACAGTGATATAGTTTGTGAGATTTATGTTGTCCAATTTCTGCTATAATACATAAATATAGTCATAGTGAGGTCAGAAATTGTGATTGTAATATTTGGAACTTTGACATTGCTGCATAAACTAGAAGTTTTAAAAACTTTCAATAAAAGAATGTTTTAGTGCAAAGCTGCTTCGTATATTTCTTTGAAAAAGTATTTTGTATTATTAACTAAGTATAAATATTTATTTACAAAATTAAAAATCTTAAAAATATGCAAACAAAATATACTATTTTGAAAGAGGAAATTATGCTAATTCTTTGAAAATGATTTGATGCAAAAGCATCTTTTTTTTTTTTTGAAACATCAGTTTATAGAAACTAAATTATCTGTTGGAAAAAATTTCCTTTGAGACTTTCAGCTTCTTATATCTAGAAGCCTATGGTTTGTATTATAGAGAAGGAAGAAATTATTTAGAAAACCATGTCGGAGCCACTCTGATAAATTCCTGTGACTGAATTTCAGTCCATGGGAAAGGGAATATTTTGGGAAAGGATGTAAAGTAATCCGAACCCATGACTGGGCTATCATCACTTCAGTGTCTGTGTGTTACTCTGCTTTGCAGGTCAAACTAATCTGTGTAGTTCAGGCTGTACATCACCAGAGGCCCTCTGCCTTGCCTTTGATCTGTCGACAGGCTGAGCTCAAACCCTTCTCCAGAAAGTTAATAAATTGCCCCCATGAGCCTATAACCTTCTGCCAGATTAATTTATTTTGTGTAGTTTATTTGAAAGCAATGGATGAGTTTCTTGAGGCCAAAGCCATATTCCAAACACAGGAGGCAGAAATGGGATTTATGGCACTTTTAAGTAGGACCACAGGCCTGGAAGAAATTGTAGGGTTTTGCTGGTGCTTGGAAACATGCACCTGATGAGGATGGGCTTACCAGCCCAGTGTGTCTGAGAACATCTGGTCTGGCTGAGACATCACAAGAAGCATTGCCAGTGCCTAGCACTACACGGGTAACATGAGTAGCCTGGTTCCCCAGTTGTCCTGATGCTGGGGAGGGAGGACCATCCAGAAAGTAAATCAGAACAAAGAGCCTAATGTGTTGAGGAATATGACAGTGTTTTTGTTTTTTTTTTTTCTTTTGTGAAATTAAAATGGTGAGATAAAGCTCAAGGACTACACTCCTTTGATAATACCCACATTTCTCCAGTGTAAAATATTTCATTGAAAACATCTTAATCAGCTCTAGTAAAAATTTTCTGGTCAGGGTAAATAAACCATGGAAAAAAATTCTGGAGCAAGCTTCTCATAATTTGCTGCCTTTAAATCAAGAAAACATTTCTTACTAAAAGCTTTATGATGCTTTATCTCCGATTAATGGGATTCGGTGGAAGAATTACTGGGTAAAATTTGATAGCCTAAGATGTGCAGGTCACACTAAATGTTCACAATGGCCCTTGACCTTTGCAGCTATTAATGTTTCATGAGAGCAAGGCCATAAAAGACAGATGAATGCAATAAAAGGGAACTGGTGTCTCTGGAGGACTATTTAGAAGGTTCTCTTGAATTAGCTAATGTGAGAGAAAGACATTTTCTGATAGAAAGGCCTCCAAACCCCTGAAGTTACACAGATTATCTTTCATTTTGACATGACAGGAAATTGCATTTTGGTTAAAAATATTGTTTACTAATATCTTCTTGTTTCTGTTCATTTGGAATGTGATCAGAAAGTGGAGGAGATTTAATGAAAAATAGGAAAATGAAAATGTTGCAGGATTTGGCCTTTTGTAGCTTTAAAAAATATTTATCTCTCAAAAACCGGAGTCCCTTTGGTGATAAAGTAGAAACATTATCTCTCCTCTGGTGTGACCAGGATTTATAGATCTGCTTAGGGCACAGGCCCCTCTTTTGTCCTCTCCATCTCCATCCAGTGTCCTTGAGGTGAGGTTTGGGTGGGAGGTGCACCCAACTTAATTCAGCTGCTTTTGTTACTACTTGTGCCTTTTGATTGTATTTCTCTGCCATGAATTAGACTATTATTTGAATATATATGTTGCAATCTAAAAGACAGTCTAGTAGGGGACGTAGTATACTATGGCACCTGGCAAGAAACAATGCATTTCTCCACAAGAAATATACATCAACACCTGGCTTTTGAGATTAATTCTCATCATCTCATGGAATTTTTATAATGCTATTGAAACTCCTTCTGGGGTGATTATTAAAAATTCTGGATGTAGTGGTACCTTGTAAATGAGTGCTGTATCCCAAGCTAGTGCAAGTGGCAGCAATGAAGCTGCAACAGCTGGTTCTCATGAAGGACCTGATCTGGGTAATACACAATCTACCAAATAACCATGGTCAGAGACAAGTGAAGGGAATGCACGTCACCAGCTGAGCTCACTTGCTGACAGCTGAGATAGAGCTGAGAGAAGTTTTCTTTATGACTGTCCCACCACTGGCCAGAGACCAGAGGAGACAGCTCAGGATTTAGTCCCACCACCAGCAGCTTAGGCCCTCAATGATCCCAAGGCTGGCCCTGCTGACTGCTGGCTTATAACCCATACATCAATTAGGAGAACAAACCCATTCTTCTCCAGTTCTTCCTGTGGTCCCCAACCACAGAATTTCCACCATTGCTCTTATATATATTATATTCTAATACCTGCGTGTATTTTTCAGTTGTTACTTAAATGGGACTTCTCCAGTGAACTGTGCTTAAGGCATTTTGCTGACTCACAGGCAGAGCTTTTCCCACAGAGATGTTTAAATTAGCTGAAAGGAGAAGACCATGTTAGGTGAACAGCTTTTCTTTTCTGCCTGGTTTCAGTTCAGTTCTGGCTACAAGTGCACTTGGTACGCGCTCAGCTCCTCGCTCACATTCCTGCTCTGTGGGTCACTGACTCACCCTTGCTGGCTGCGTCAAGGTGTAGGAACAGTTACTGAAGGCTGCCAGATGGACTAATAGGAAAAATACTTAGGCCAGACTTTTACAACAAATACCAAAGCAGTTGAGCCTGTTTTATTTCTTGTCCTAGAATAAAAGTTTTCATTGTTGTCTAAGCTCTTGCACTTTCCTTTCTTGTGCTTCTTGGCCAAGGTTTGAATCACTCTTGTTCTTAAACAGAACAGAAAGCACGTGATGAGACTGAGGGAAAGATTTCCTCCACCAAAAATCAAATAATAACTTGAAGATGAAGGCAAAGAATAAAAACTGTTCCTGGGATTCCCACATTGCAGTGTCCTTCCTTTGCAGAATATTTACTTCCACTCTCCACGTTGCCTTCTTTTGATTAGCACCTAATTTTGCTCTTCTTCACGCAATATGTGGGCAATTGTATGCCTCAGACTGCCTGTGTACGACTTTATTCACATTTAGAGGTTATTGAAATAAGGCACATAAAGAACAACGTTCTTCAAAGAATGGCAAAAGGCTGTCAGTGTCATTTTTCAGCTGGGTGGGATTTCTGTGAAGTGCTTGTGATAAGGCTCATTCCTCAGAATACTCTTCAAAATAGGGTGAAGGCTCTGGCTTTTCATGTAGAATCCATCTCCAGTGATTTGTTGTTCTGTGCAAAGAGAACACCAGATTTCAGACAGGGCTGTATGAATCTTACCTTGGTTAACATCAGCAAATAAGCCCATGTCTTTTTCAAGTGAAGACAGAAATTTTTATTTCTTACACTGAAGAGCTGGTAAATTAATAATTTTCCCAGGCTCACATCCTCTGTTATTTGGGAGTGGTTACAGTTTGTAAGCAGTGGCTTACACAAATGAAAAAAAAATTGAAACATGATTCCCATTAATCAGAAACTCCAGATTATTTCTCTGATTTTGGTATAGGTCCATGGTTTATAGTGGGTAGAGACTGAGCACTCACAAATGAATTTATAAACTGTACATAAATCCTCAAAACTGGCATGATACTGTTAAAACTGAACACATGTAGCTGAAAGATGTTCCTTGCAGAGCATAAATTCCATGTAGATGGTATTCTCATGTATTTATACAATATTTTGCCGTATTACATGCAGCATTTGGGCCAATAAATTTTATTGTTCCAGATTTTACATATATAGAGACCTCTCTAGGTTATTGCCTTTGGAAAGTCAGGTACCTCCTAATGGAAATCTGGTTTGGTTGCAAAGAATGCATGAAAATTTCTGTTATCCTGAAGTCAGTGAGGAACAAGAGGGGCCAGTTTTCTCTCTTTAACGTGTGCAATTGCTCTAAAAGAAACCTCTTCTGGCCTTTCCCCCTATGTCACACTCATCACTTTCTCACCTCTCTCATCCTGGCTATTTCTGCTGTACAGACATGGTTTTTGAACACACATGGCTCCAGTAATCAATGCCAATGCTTCCCCTGCCGAAGCCTGTAACCCTGTAAGCCTGTTCTTCCCCCAGCAGTAGTTTGCCCTTGCTCAGAGCTTGTTTTCATTCTTAAAAGTGCTTGTCAGAGTGAAAAGCAGAAGTATGCTCAGGATCTGATCTTCTTTCTGCTCTTCTCCCTCTGCCACTATAATCTGGATTTGAAAATTTTATTATGGACCAAATCAGCAAAAACACAATATCAAGTAGAAAAATATACTTTGTGGGAGTCAGCCCAATTAAAAATAGCAATAAAAACAGGAATATGTGAGCTTATTTTATTCCATTAGTAATTTGCCTTGTCATCATATTATTCAAAGTTGGCTTTAATTAATTGCACTTTCTTTTCTTCTCTTGAATATTGCTCAAGGCAAATTGTTAGTACTTCAGCACTGCTGTTGCTGCTCCTTCTGTTTGCTTTATGATTTCTTTTTTCTTTCCTTGCCACTGCCCTTTCCTTGTGCCAGGCCCTAATCTGAACCTTATTAATCAGTCCTTTATCCTGCCATACAATAAACCAGTACGGGACATGGAAATTTCAACTCGGAAACCTCTGCTCTTTTTTTTTTTCCCCTCCTTGGTGTGGTCAGTTGTCTCCTTTAGGTTTTCAGCATTATGTCTCTGGCAGTGTCCACTCAAATGAGCCCTTGTGATATGTTTCCAGTTCTCATGTTTTCTCACATGTAGACTGTGCTTTGAATACTCCATATTCTTTTCCACTCTCTTTGCCTACAGCTACAGCTCTGTTCTTACTCTAAATGTTCTTTAGCTTTCATCCCACTACTGTTATGTTACAAAAAATGAATCACATATAATGGTTGCTTATAGAAGTAGTGATTCAGTTTGGCATCACGCTGGTCTCTGTGTTCTTCACTACATTTGTAAGAATCTGCTCTTCTCATAAAAGAGTCTTTGCATTTAATTTTTTTAAGAACACATTAAGGACATATGGCTTTTCTATCCTGTTAGAGCCTTCAACTAAGGTGTGACAACTCTTCATTTTGTTACCTTTATTTTAATTTCCATTGCAATTTCACAACTTCATGATATCGAGCATTTCAGAAAGCTAATATCCCTGTTTCATTTGCTTAAGCCAGGAATATGATATGCCACACTGTATTTTTCCCTTTCTGTCACTATTTCATTTGCTAAGCATCCTAAAAGAATCATCTTGTCTCAACATGTTGTTCAAAGGCAGTGGGGAAACAAAAGCAGCAAAAGAGAGAGAAACTTCAAGGTTTTATGCTGGCTTTATCCTTTTCCTAAGTGAGACCAGAGTGGAGGGAGAGCTGGTAACTTTGTGGGAATTATTCACAGAATGCTAAGACCCCACTTTTCTCATCAACTTTGGCTGTTATATGCACAACAGCAGTACTGTTGCTGCCTCCCTGCACCTTGCCCTCTCCCTGTCTTGGAGGCAGTTCTCAAAGTCTCTATGCCACCCCTGCACAAAACTTGAAGAATGTAATAGCTTGTCACCTTTACAACCTCTCTTGGCTTGGACAAAACCATGTGCCATCAAGCAAAGAAGCAATCAGTTCAGCGCTAGCTGTATATTTTATACTGTTACCACTAGTGAGTGTTACTCCAAGCTCTCCTCTCTGATCATTGGGTTTTATTAGGGTTTCTGGGGCCTTGCTGTGTCACACACACAGAGATGCAACTTACAGTTGTTCTGCGGACAGAACACTATTCTAGCTAAATTTTTGTTTGGCATGATTTCAGTTTGGCATTTTTTGTTGTTTTGTTTGCACTGATTTTTTTGTTTGTGTGTGTCGCCATTTGTTTGTTTTTTCTTTTTCCTTTTTATCTGCTGCAGTAACCTTCTTACGCTTGCTGGAAAGAAAACATTAAGCTGCTTGTATTAGCCATTAGGCTGCTTCTCTTTGGTTATTGTATACAGAGATCACTCCTCAGCTTCCCTTGATCCACAGTGCTCTCCTGCTCTTCTCATGTAGATGTTGATTGTATGCATTGCTTTCTGTTTGCTTCTTCTTGGTGGAAGCTGGGAGCTTCTCAGCCACAGAAACTCAGTGTTATTCAGGTACCAAGTTTAGCACAGAGCTTGAAGCCCTCCAGCCTTGTGCATTATCTGTATTTACAGTGCAGCTCTTAGAGGCTTCTGATGCCTGAAACAAATAGTAGCCAAAAATGTTCTCAAGCTTATACTTAATTCCTCACTGTAAATAACATAGAAGTATGTCACCATTCACACAAAGCTGCAAGACTGGACAGAACCTTCTCTGTTACTGGCGTTTTGGGTTTTATCTCTCCACACTCCTAGGTCTTTTCTAAGTTCAAGTCAGATTCCTCTGTGCATCTGTCATCTTGCCTCTGCAAACACACTGAGTCTGGGACACAGCCCTGCTCCTTTAGAGACTCACAGCCTTGTTGTGCTCCATCCTGCTCTGTCACCCAACCCTCTAAACAGCCTGTGCCCACACGTCTGTCCAGATATTTAGTTTGGGAGGAGGGGATGAGGTGGAAACAGTTTTGAAATTTCTGAAGAGACATGGAAAAATTAAGTCAAGTGATTGAGATCAAGAAAGAAGAATGAACAAAATAATGGAAACCAGAAGAAGATGTCAACTATTTCTTTCCAGGCCAACTCCTCAGCAGTAAACCCATGGTTTATTTCCCATGCCATAGGTCTCCATATACAGCCAAGAAGATGAAATTTGAAATTAATTTAACAAATGCCATTTTATTTCAGCCAATGAATCACTTTTATCTGCCTACTTATTTTTATGGCTGCCTTCATCATTGTATAGGTAAACCTCTCAAATAAACATCGTTTGTCACCACAACACTTCTCCAAGGCAGAGAATGATTATGAGCTTATTGTGTCTAGNTATATATATATATATATAATATTACAGAGTGTATCTATATAATCTTTTGTGCTTTTGAGAATCTTATAACTGTTAAATGACTGATTAATAGAATTTCATTCATTTATTAAAAAAATTTAGAACACTTAGTACTGCTGATAGATACATTGAATTGGGATTCTTGGCATATGAGTCACAAATTACATGTATTATTCAGAGGTTTCGTAGACAGGAGTATGAGTGCAGTTTTTAACCCTGCTCTCCCAAGGGATATACGCTAATTTGTTCTGATGGAACCACCAGGAAAAAAAGTAGGTATTTATATCTAAACTGATGCTGGCAAGACAGGTGGGTTTGGTATCTGAACTTCCTCTACTTTTTTGCGACTGCATAGGCCAAGTATGTTTCTGTGCTTTTTTGCATATTTCTTTGTATTTCACTACATATCCAGTTGTCATTGTTACAATAACTGCAAAAGATTGAAATAACTGTGAAAGACTGACATTGTAGTAGAAAGGTGGAATTATCTACTTTTTAACCCCATTCCCGTTACTCTAGAGATCAAAGCATTAAAAAAATAGAAAGTAGCTTTAATGTTAAGTTTCTGGGTTCTCTGGAAAAGTGTCTCAAGACAAATCTACCAAATGTATGGAGCTGTGCAAATAATTTTTTTAAAGGCTGAATTACAGAATTTAATCATAAACCCCCACTATCTTTAACAGGCTCATGCTTTAAATGGTAATAAAAATAAAATTAATTTAAAATATTTAAATAAAAGTAAACACTCTGTTGGATTAGAAAAATGAATAATTCATGGCATTTTCAATTAAACCAACTAAAATTCAATAAAAATAAGGTACTCTTTTCCCGTTCAGCAATGGTAATCTTGCTCTCCAAAGGTTACAGCATTCAATTACAGTAGAACATAGAGTAGAGAACATAAAAGTAGAGAACATAAAAGTACCTGCTCTAACCAGCTTTGAGTATCAATTGCAGCTCTTCCAGTCTGGAACAGGTTAAAGCTATTCTGCTGCTTAGATTCATGTAAGGCCTAAAAAAAGTGTGCATTCTTCCCTGTCAATGATTCAGTGTTTGAGTACAGTGTCATTCTTTCTCTTTTCCTCGTTGGGACATCCACACCAAAATGATTTCTAATCAGGTAACTAGAGAGTTAATATATGGTGATATTCTAGTTTTTATTTTTAATAAAGAACACCCAAATTTAGGGGCTCAGATCCATGCTAGGTCTTGCTCCAAAGGGTCCCAAATGCCAGGCTGACAATATAGATGCTTACCTGAGAATTGACAATTACTGGCATCCATACGCAAGAGTTATTTTTTCCTCATTTCATTTTAGTTCACTTTAGGTGACTCTTCTTTTGTGTAATTTCCGTAGACCCTGATCATGAATGGCTGAGGATGCAAGAGTTAATTTTTGGAATAAAACATAACTGAATTAAGGAATGACAAAGATTTACCTTATCTCTTTGAAGACAGTTTCTGTTGGGTTGTGATGTGTCTCAGTGCAAAGAGCTGTACTTAAAAACAAAAGTCTTACAGCATTAGTTTTGATGAGTTACTAAAACATGCATTTAGGGGATAAGTGCGGTTGGTGAAATTCTGGCACAGTTACTGTCAACAGGAATTTTGTCAGTGACTGTAATGGACTTGCAAATTCACCCATTTAAAGAAAAGAAATGAATGAATAAACTCTTTTTATTCTTGTTGCCATTGTTTTAACGTTTTTCTTACATAATTTTCAAAATACTAAGTTACCAGATCATTTCATCCTGTTTTCTCGAGCCTCTTGGAGAGTATGCTTTGCAAGAAGATCCAAAAAATCCCCCTGATCTTTATCTCTTTTTCTGGACCAGCCTGCTCGGGTTTTCCTATTGAGAGCTCTCCTGTCTGCATCGCAGTGCATGTCACTGGGCTCCGGGTGGAACCTCTGGTTATGGCATGTTCTGAAGGCAGCTTGCCCAGAGCAGGGAGAAGGGAGGAGAGGTGGGTGTTTATTTCCATCGTGGCTGATTTCCCAAACGAAGAACCTAATTATTCATCTCCCTTGCTGAGTTTATGCCTGTGAAGAAAGCAAATGTATGTCAGTAGCTGTGGCAGGGAGGGCCCCTGGATCCGGAGAGCAAGTGCTGGGGTGGTCCCTACTCCCCACCAAAACTTGTTGGAGCAGAGTCTGCTGTTGAGGTACGCTTGTGTAGTACAAAGGGAGGTTATATTTTTGGGTACATTTTAATTCTTGCTGGTATTAGTCATAGCCTCAGTGACTCATCAATCTGGCTCACAAAGTAAAAACAGATTTACCCTTTATAGGGTTTGGCAGTTGGCAGATGATTGTTTCCCCTCTATGAATCAGACTTTTATTTATTTAGTGTAATCAAGAAGGAACTGTCTGTTTTGTGACCTTCTAGGTTAGTGAAAGGGAACAAAGGATTTCTCTTTATTATTATTATTTTTTGGCATCATGCAGTTAGCAGAACAATACAAAACTATGATAAAGAATCATGCTCTGGTTGGCTGGCTGCTTGGACTGTAGCTGCATGCCCCATTATTATTCCAGTTGGTCTGAGGAACTCTGTTACATGAGCAGAAATAAGCTATTTATGACAAATAAAGTAGAATCCATATGCTTTAGAATCAGTCAGGAAACAATGTTCCCTTTTGACAGATACCTAGATAATGATTTAACATTAAGGCACTGAAAGTTCCTCGAATAACTTTGCTAAGCTGGACAAAAATAACTAGAGGCTTTTGCAACATGCCTGGCTATTGGATAGACTATATCCTGCCAGATTTCAGACATATCTTCTGCAAATTACAATAAAAAAAATCAGATGGCAGTCAGGGACTGTGGTAAGGAACTCAAGGACAGCAATTTGGGTAACAGACCTAAAATTCACTTAGAAATTACACTGGAGCTGAAAGAAATTAGAAAAAGCTAAGAGTAATTTACCAGAAATTATTAATTGGTTACTGCTCCTTATCAAGATAAGGAGAAAATGCCTTTTGGAAAGTTCATGCAGTTCCTAAACTTTGTATTTTGTTTTAAGAAAATGGCTTCACCAGCATGAAGCACACTAATTCATTCCCCGGGCCTGGCACTCTGTAGGAATTTTGCTGAGACCTGTAAATGATCTGCAATACGTTCAGGGAATGCCAACAAACGTTATTCCTCACTACAGCTGCAGTTGTTACATAGTTTTCTAAGCTGGCTATTTCTAAACATTTTTCCCTTCAGCATTTAGCCAGCAAAAGATTTCACATGCTGTGAAAAACCTTGGTGCTGAGGGAAGCTGCAACAGGGCTCTGCAGGGTGGGCTGGCAGCATGTGGTGTGCCCTTACCATGAAGGGGGCACCGGCCTCACCTGCGTTGGCAGGGCTCTGAACATTGCACCCGTGATGAGACGCTTCTTGCCCTCGCTGCATTTCTGTGCTGCCACACTGTGAAGGTTAGAAATGTGCTGGTTTATTAAGAGCCTCGGCTAAGTAAGGGTATGTTAGGGAGAAAAGTTAGGAAAACACTAATTCCTCAAGCTACTTACTTGAAAAGGTACATTGCAAAGTAATCCACGCTTCTTTTAAATCAGACCTTTCTAGGTCTGATTAAAAGTCTTCAAGTCTGAGATGGAAAAAAGTCTGTGTTAGGTATAAATAAAGAATGACTGCCCAATCAGTTTAGCCAGGTCAGAGGCATTACAATAAGAGCTCCCATGAACAATTTCTTTATTAAGGAAGATCTTCCTTAATTAGCAGATCTCACTCACCAAATTACCAAATTGAGAGTGTTTTTCAGCAAACAGTATGCTTTGCTTAGCAGTGTATGGTCAGCGAGTGACATCAGATGACCAAGGGATACTGCAGGTTCTTCCTCATTGGGATCTGCAGACAGGACAAACAATCACCTGTGGGGAATAGTTTCAGTGGAAGGTGAGTTAGTGACATCTTGAGAGCTCTTTCATCACTCTGTTTTTATCTCTGAAAGGAGAGATAAAATGATGGAAACCATGTTAGTTGGTCTGAATTCAGGAATGCATAAGTTGACATGAGGGAAGATTGATTCCATTTCTGTTGGAAGTCAATGAAACTCTGAATAGACCCCAATTCATTCTCAAAGTTATAGTCTTATTGACTTACGAGGAGATATAAAGAAGCGCATATCTTGAAGAACGTACTTATGGCATATTCCAAGATTCTTTACTCTGACCCCGATAGTACCTTGACACACCACTGTTACCACAATTTTAGTGTGACTTCACCTGAATTACTCTTAAAAGCAAATGTTCTTGAATTTCACAGTGTGAGCTATGAGATAATCTCTTGCAGTAAAATGATCATGAATACAACTAGACCAAGGAGAAAGTTACTTGCAGACGCACAAGTGTACTTCATTCTTCCAGTTTCTTTTCCTCAGAAGCAAAATGCTCCTGAGACCAGCAACTGTCAAAAATAAAACAGTAAAAATAATGCACAATATTTGTGTAAAGATACAGTAATTTAAATTAGTGATATTCATGATTTGATTATGGCTTTCAAGATTTTTAGTGTTCTTCAAGCCTTCTTTTCCCCTGTTTTTCTTGTGCCATGTGAGAGGCTCTACTATTGCTTAATATAAAGAGATTCTAATCCACATAAGGTGAAGAAAAACCTTAAGAGTTCATATCCAGATGCAGAATAGAAAGAAGAAGAAAGTTGGGGTTTTTTTCATTTCAGTATTACAGTTTTAAAGTCAACCTAAAAGTTTTTTTGTCCTTCCTCTAGATTTGGGGTCTCTGTATCCTAAGAAAAAAGCAGACTCGCTTCCAGCAAACTATTCTGTGTACATATAAAAGATAAGCAAAGGGTGGGGAGAGCAAACTATTGTTAAGAATGTGGAAATCAAGCTGAAGGGATTAAACTGCCAGTACTTCCAACACTTGGTTATACAGATAAGGTCAGAGCCCAAGAAGGCACAGAGGCAGCCTGTAGGAGAGCTGGGAACTGACCCCAGCTACTTCTCAGGAGGGAACACAAGAGGCATCAGTTAAAAAAAATTATAAAAAAAAAAGGCAAGCAGAGCTCAACAGTGATAAAACTGCTTCAAAGCTTAGTACTTTCTTAATGAGTGTCACTGTGAAAAATCTCAATGGACTGCCACAATTGTCCATGTTTTTGTCTCTAGGTTAAGGGACATAGAAGAGAAACAGAGAGCACAGTTATTGTTCTTCATGGAATAGTTCAGCTTGGGAGCTGCTTGCCACAGGAGTCTGTGAATTCTAAAAGTTTCCAGAGCATTAAAAGGAAATTGAACAAATCCATGGGTAAGAAGTCAGTAAATAGTACCAAATTAAAAGACGCCCAACAAAACCAAACTGAAGCCTACAACATACCCATATTGTTCTTAGGGTTTACTTTTATTTGAAAATCACTCAAGGGTAAGAATGCATTTCAATGATATATCTTCTGTTTTCCTTGTTCCCACACTCTTCCTCAGACACTGACTTGTGGTCGCTGCTGGAGACAGGATGTTGGTGTAAATGGGGTTTTGTTGTGACCTACAACTGTCCCAAGGCTATAATGTTATGGAGGACTTGTTCTGACACCAGATGAAGATCTAATCCATGAGCTGTTGGAAGTTTTCTTAGATGTTATGTGGGCTTTGTCGCTATTAAGTAGTTTCCAGAGATGCCTTTCCCCAGAATCTCTTTGCCCTGCAAATAAAGCAATTCTGCATGGTTCTAGACTCTCTGTGAGTCAGTTGCTGGGACTGCAGACTGGAAGGGATCAAATACCTTGTTACCAAGGGTAGGCTGCACCACACTGGAATTTTTTTTCCTCAGTATACCCTTGACATTTCTAAAATCTAAGAAATGGGCTTCTACAAATAAACAACATCTGTATGTTATCAGTATTATCCATCTTCAAGATGGAACACGTTGATCTGGGTAGGTCCTGAAAGCCCTCCCAGGAATATTTCAAATCCATTTGCTAGGTAAAGCAAACAGATACTTCTGTCCCAGCCCTGCATCCCACACTGACTCCTGCATTCACAAGGAACCCCAGTGACCTCTCTGGGTCCATACAGGCTAACCAGACTGCAGGGCAGTGCATTACCTTTTAGAATTAGTACAGTATGGTTTTTTGATGGGTATACTTCAATTTTGTCACTTCTCCCAACAAGAAAATTATGTTTAAATTGGCATTGATGAATAAATTAAAATATACAAAGGTCTTAAATGAAAAAGTGTCAAGTATCCATGTAAGCTCAAATTAGATATATAAAGTATCAGATAAGAAATACAGGCTCATCAATAGATTTATTTCAAAAAAATGCATTTCTGTGTAATTTAAAGAAAGACCTGCAGATGATGTAAACAGTTTGGAAGCTAAATAAGCCCCACTAGAATAATTTACCAAGAAGAAATATGTGTGAATTTCAGTGAATTGTAGAAACATAGCCCAGATTTGTGGGAAAAAATCACAACACTTTAATTAAACTGTAGATCAGACTTACACTGTAACATAATTATTTGCCAGCTAAAAAAGGAAAAATGGAGTAAAAGGGAAAATCTTACCATTTCCCCCCCCCAAATCCACTAGTGAAAGAGTCAGTAGTTCTTCAGGCTCCCATTTCTAATTCCATTTGCCTTCTTGATTGCAAGATATTACTGGCTTTCAGTGATGTGGCAGGGACTGCTCCAAGCGTGTTCCTGGCCTGCTGCAAACACAAAGTAAACTGGGTTTACAAGCAGTCACCCACAAAGATTGGTTAAGCTGCCTGTTTGCAATGGGCTGGGACCACATGCACATCCAGCCACTGCCATTTGACTGACAGACGATAAAGATGTGTTAACCTGGGCTTGCAGGACCATATCATTAAAAAGCCTTCATTGCACTAAAAAATATGTTGTGTCAAGCTTGTGCTAAAAGTTTTATTTTATTGATACTAGGGAAATTAAAATAAAGCCAGGAACTGTGTAAAAGTTTAAATCTTCTATCCACATTTTACTCATTCTGGATTTTTATGATCAAGATTTCTATTTCTTCCTTTCAGTACTAAGTGCACTTCCAGAGAAAAAGACATTAGATATTATCACAGGTTTTTTTACAGTTTTTATCAACAATCAGAGAATCTCAAGACCACACAAGGAGGTCTTTGGTAAACCTCAACTATAGAGTTTTTCACGGTGCTGTGTGGGTGCCTTTTGAGAATCTTTAGCTTCAGTTGTGATCCACTTGTTGAAAAAACTTTTTAATATGTAAGAACTGAAGTGTTGTGCTTTTTTTTCTCAACAAGTTATTAATTCATTTTTAGCTGAGACTCCACATCTAGATAAGAGCTCCACTCCTAACAGGCAGTTACTTCTCACTGCCTGAATTCTTTCCATCAGAGAACTAGGTATGAATTTATCACTGTGGGTGTGACAGCAATCTGCAGATTCAGTAATAGATAAGAAGAGAATAAATTATTTCTCCCTGACAATTTGGTGGCCAAGTAATTTCACCCTTGTGTAATATTAAAAAAAAAAAAAAAAGAAGAGTTCAAGAGGCTGGTAGCATTTATTTTCTCTTTCTGCTTACGTATAATAACAGAGGGATGCAGGCCTTAGTTTCGCATTCAGATTATATCAATATTTTGAGCTGATACACAGATTAAATGTGACATCACTACAAATTCTGCAGAAATTAATAGGTAATTAAACTGAATTAGTTTGACTCTCAGAAAGCCAGTTGTGTAGTCTAGGCTAAAGGGCTACCATTGAGAGAGTGAGAAAGAGAGGAATGAGTGGGTAAAATTCAGTGATTCATAAATAAGTGTCTAAAATAGAATCACCCTCTGGAGATACTTTTACCTCCTCTCTTTAGCAACAGGCTGAGTTTTGATGATTAGCTTCAGATTGACATCTTAGTGTTAAATGGCTAAAATTAGGTGAAATGAAGCTTATCTTGCCATTATCTATTTTCATCCAATGCAGCAAAGCATTTAGTAGCAATCTTATGTAAAAAAAAAAGCCATAGATCTTTTAAGTGTAGTGCTGGACCAGGTCAAGAGTGCTCACCAGTTTGCAGGATTAAATACTGTATCTCTAATGGTGTTTAGCACTTGAAATTCCTATAAATATCATGGCTCTAATTTGCAGTTACAGCTTTAAAATGTGAGGACCAGATTTGAATGGATTTGTTAACCACTTGTCTAATCTGCCTTTACCAGAGGGTAGTAGAGGTGTAGGAAGAAGAGCTTGCACATCTCACATCTGGTTGAACACTAAGCATCTGAAAGTTGTTTTCTTTTGTTACCTTAAAAAGGCAGGAAAATGGAAAAGCACAGACACTGGAGGGGGAATAGATTTAATATACAATTATTATGTTTACTTAGTGATATACTGTGCTTACTTCAGGCATCTACCTTAGGTGCAATTAAGGAAATGCGAGTTTAGGAATCCAGATTCCCTTTACAGTCAATGGGAAGAGACATTCAAAAGGACAGTGGGAGCATCAGCATTAGCTGCCCATAACCTCCAATGCTACCTATTTTGCTATTTAATTGCAACATTATTTCCTGGTTGTTTCCTGGCAAGGTATAAAATACACATGGAAAAAAATAGATATTGCAAGAACAGAGAGCACCTTTTTGAGCCCATTTAACTCCCCTGCAAGTTGGCAAGCAAATCCTGTTTTCACTGAAGCCTTGTGTCTAAGCAACACAAAAATGTTTTTCACACAGTATTTACCATATTTTACAGCACTATTTCACAGCCATCTAGATAAGTACCTTGCATAAACTGTGTTGCATTTTGAGTTTGAGAGGCTGAACTCTGCTCGTGTACACAGCATAAAGGTAAAATGGAAGCTACTAAACAATGCTATGCCTTGACTTTAAACATGGTGAGTATAGCACATTATCATCCAGCAAAAACAAACATGTTGAATTTTTGACAAATATTCAGAATATTAAACTTTGACTCATTTAGCCATCCAGTTTAGTTTCAAAAATGACTGAAAGAGTAAAATGCTTCTCTTGCCTACATTACTGTTGTTTTAGGCCAAAGAGAGGATTGGCTTTGGAAGCTCTGCTCTGACTTTTATTATATTGTTTGACTTATTACAAATCTAGTCAAAACAAAGGAAAGAAAACATTTCATATTTTGAAGACTATTATATACTGGCTTATTTGCAGCTAATATACAACAGGACTTTTCATTTTCTTCTCTGACTCTAGTTGCCACAATACATGTTTATCATTGCTGCTCATTCAAGGTGGACTCACTTGTTTTGTGAAGCTCTACTGTGAATAGCTTCATTCTGACAAAAGTCTTGTCTAAGATGGTGGCCTAAATCTTCACTCTCCCAGCCATGGTGGGAAGTGAAATATCTGCTTAAGTTGGCAGATGTTGACTGGTCAGTGTGCTAAGGATGTGCTCCAGAAAAAAGAAAATTTTGTGAAGGATGAAACAATTTTTTACACAAAGAAGAAGAGGAATTACTACCTTGATCTATTTGTTGATGTGAAGCATCCTTATTCCTACATGCTACTAAGGTAAAATGTGGCTCTTCTAATAGCTCCTTCTAAGACAACACCTAGTGCAGTTTGGTGGACTAAGAGATGGTTTGGAGACCAAAAGCAACATTTTCCAAAGGAAGTCACTTTTGGCTTCTTTACAATTCAGTTTTCTATTATTATTCTCCAGACTTTACATCATCGCTTGTTTATAAATTATCCCATGCTACTTGTCCAGGCGTAGGGTGTATGCAGCCTTGATGTTATGCTCAAAGTAAGCTGCTGCACAGTCCTGATCATACGAGCATCTCTACAGCGCTTTTTTTTAACACAAGAGAAAGTGTCAGCTGCATGAAGATTCTCTGGACAATGGGCTTTTTTGCCTTTTGTCCTTATTAAAGCAAATTCTTCCAGCACGACATTTTCTGACTTAAGCCCGTATGCTGGTTTGAACTGAGGTATAGTGGACTGAGGGGCTGTGTTTTGGATTTGTGCTGAAAACAGTTCTGATAATATTGAGATGTTTTTGTCATTGCTGAGCAGTGCTGATGAGAAAATTGGGAATGCATGGGAAGTTGGGAGGAGACACAGCCAGGGCAGGTCACTCAAACTGACCGAAGCGATATTCCATATAACATCGTGTTCAGTATGTGAGGTGGGAGGATGAAGGGGGCAGGGGGTGTTTGGCTTCCCAAGTCACTGTTATGTGTGATGGGGCCCTGCTGTCTTGGGGGTGGCTGAACACCTGCCTGCCCATGGGAAGCAGTGAATTAATGCCTTGTTTTGCTTTGCTTGTGTGCACGGCTTTTGTTTTCCCTATTAAACTGTCTCTGTCTCAATCCATGAGTTTTCCAGCTTTACCCTTCTGATTTTACCCCCAATCCCAGTGGTGGGGCAGTGAGCCAGCAGCTGTGTGGGGCTTGGTTGCTGGCTGAGGTTAAAACACACCACCCCAAAAGAAAAGAGCCCCTCCTAAACTTGAGAACTTTCCTCTTGTACTCAGCAAAGAGGATGCCACATCTTGAGAGCTGCGTTCAGTTCTGGGCCCCTCTCTTTAAAAAGGTCATGGAGACACTGTAGCATGTCCAGTGACAGGCAATAAGGTGAAAGGTCTAGAAAACCTGTTTCATAAGGAGTGGCTGAGGGAACTGGGTTTGTTTAGTCTCGAGAAGAGGACACTCAGGGAGGAGCTCATTGCTGTCTACAACTACCTGGAAGGAAGCTGTGGTGAGGTGGGGGCCAGTCTCTTCTACTGTGTCTGCAGGGAAAGGACCAAAAGAAATGGCCTTAAGATGAGACAGGGGAGATTCAGATTAGATATTAGAAAAAAAAAAAATTCACTGTTAGGGTGGTCAGGCACTGGAATAAGTTGCCCAGAGAGGTGCTTGACTCACCATACCTGGAGATGTTTAAGAGGCATCTGGATCTGGCACTGGGTGATGTGGTTTAGTGGTTACAGTGGTAGTGCTGAGTGGATGGTTGGACTGGAAAATCTTTCAGATCTCTTCCAACTGTGATCATTCTATGATTCTATCAGTCAGATGAACTGGCTGCAGATTGATATGAGCAGGCATCTGGCCAGATCTCACTTCTGTACCTTCCCTCTGACAGGTTTCTTTTAGGGATCACTATTAACAATAGAAGAGCCAATGTCACTGGCTTGGTGCAAAAGAACTGTGCTTGAACAAAAATTATACCTCCACATTTCTTGTCCACTTTATGAGATGTGGGGAATCCTGTGAAAGTAATTTGCTAGATTAGATGACTCAGATCTGCTGTTGCGTCACTTGTGGATGTCAGGCCTATCACTCTGAGTGTAAAGTAAAGGATATGGCTTAGCTAATGGGGTGGGACTCTGACATTCCTCAGAGGCTTCTAATTCCTGTCCTGTTACTGGAGTCCCTAGAGAACCCCTCCCAAAGAGCTCCATCTTCCTATTACCTCTACTAATGGGACTGAGACCTGTGTACCACCACGTATGATGAATGCTGGCAGGCTCCAGTCTGGGAGTCTAAAATTCCACATCCTATTTTCTTTCCACAGACTTCTGTCAGTAGTGACCTGTTCTTATCAATTTGAAAGATGAAGCATTTTCTGATACAACCTTTTCCTGCACTAATGAGATCTCCCACCCCATAGATGTTCTCTGAATGATTAGTAGTGCAGACTAGTATAGTGCTGCTAGAGCAAACAATACTTAAAATCATGCAATCTTAATGAGATGATCTGCGATAATTTTGGATTAAAGGATGTTGATTTTTTAAAAATTTGATTTGATTTGGTTTGTTTCTTTATTTAAATGTTGTCTTCTAGTAAGTAAATAAATAACTGCAGTTTACTCAGTATGCAAGTTCAATTGGCCGAACTGAGAAGTAAAATTTACCTGCAGTAAGACCATCAGGGTGTTTCTGAAATAAAAGATACCACACCTTGAGCCAAGATTTAGAGCAGAGGAGCTGAGTGGCAGCATGCAATAAGAGCCTCAAGGCTTATGTGTAATAGACAGGTATTTCTGGCCAAGAAAACTTCTATATTGAGTTCAGTGAAACCAGAATGTTGAAAACAGTCACCTGCAGTAAACATTTAGCACCTTTCATCTTCAAGTTATTTTAAAATTATTGACTCCAGAAGGTTCCAGAAACATTAGTGCTGCCATCCTCATTTAAAAATGAAACCATAGAATTAGAAAAGGTAATGGCTTTCTCTAAGTGGTTAGCAGTGAGAGAAAGAAAACCCAGCCTCAAGATGATACCTCAGGAATTCTGGTTTTCAGAACTAGTTTTCAGTAAAAAAAGCTGCATCTCCTCCAAGCCACCCACAATATAGTCAATACTGCACCTTTTCTTGCTAAGTAGAAATAAATCCTCAGTTTGGGGTATCACATTTGGGTCAGGTTTGGATGCAGCACAGCCCTCTCTGGAACAGTGTGTGCCTTCCAAGTCTGGTCAGACACACGTTGTACAACTGTGCCTGAAGGCAAGTGGCAGTGGTTTACATTAGGATCAGAACTGGGCTTGGGACAGTGTGTCCAGCAAGCATGAGAATAATGCCTCTTTCTTTAGCCATCTACAGGCTCCACCCCGTTTCTCAAAATTGCTGAACTATTTACAAATGTTTAAGAGAACCTCTGTGTCATGTTTACACTGCCCTGCATTTCAGTTGCAGGCAGAGCTATAAAACCAAGGCCCACCCCAAAGAAAAGAGCTGTGCTGTATTATCAAAATATGTACTGGTTCTACTCTCCACTACCATACAAGGCAGTTCTGCATTCCTCCTGGTAACCTTTTATTACCTCTTAAGTTTTCTAGACCACTGCCAGATTTCTTAAACTTCATGGAATGATTACAGGCTTCCTGAATATAAAGCCCAGATTCTGTTTGGCAATTTTGTATGGGAATTTCAAAATGAAGAAAAAAGCTATTTCAGAAAAGACTGTTAAGACCATTTGTATAACTACACCACAGTTATACAGTTTACAGATTCAATAAACTTTACTGTTTAGAGTGAACCAGGCTTCAAAATATCACTGTGAAGTTGCTATTACACCCATCCCACATAGGATGTGAACTGAGGAACAGAATGCCCAAGGAATTTAGACAATGTCCCGTTGCATTCAGCCGGGAACTGGAATTAGATGTTGGATGTTTCTGCTTTGCAGTCATACTCTGCAGTCTACTAAATTATGCCGATTATTTATGCTTTTATACAGGAAAGAAATTTTACATAAAAAGGATTCCAAACAGCGTATATTGATACTTTCCATGCATTGCAATTAAATTAGAGGGGGCTAAGAACCTGGTTTTTTGCTGTAATTAAGAAATTCGTAGAGGAATGTTGAGTTTTAGAGATAATTTCCCTAATATTAAAAAAACCCAAACAAAATAATAAAAAAAGAAGCAATGGAATAGACGCAATTCCACAAGAGCAGCCTGAAAACTTCTGAATGCCTATCATATTGAGAGTTTTTGAAGCGAAAAAAAGTGCATTGAATTCCTGGAATGAGAGAGATGCTGTTTGTATTCTGCCCACAATGTTCTGGCTCCCTGTTCTGGAAGGTCATTAAAATGTTTTCTAAGAACTGATGAACTGTTTACTAATTTTATTCTTGCTGATTATACTTGATTTCTCTCCCGAATACACCACTAAACTTACTAATTAAAAATACCTCCCAACTTGTTTTGGCTGGAACTTTAGGCCATGTTGCTGACTTTTTTCCATATTTTCATTGATGAATATGTGTCCAACTGAGACAAGATAAGACTCAATGGCTTCCATTGAGTCAAATTTCTACAAAATCTAACCAAAACGTGTCAGTACCTAAAATTTGTCTGTCAGAATGTTCCATTTTTGGGTCCAGAATTTGAAATGTAGTAAAGGTTAGAGCCAAAATGCCAACATGCTGAACAGAGGGTCACCCCACCAAAACACACCAGTAGGAAATGCTGCAAATGCTGAACATGGATTTTCTGCCTGTTCTGAAGCTTGCTAATGTCAGACAGAAATGGGTGCAGACCACACTGAAGTGTTAGTTAAGGTACTTTTGGAAAGACTCTTCAGACTGAGTCATGTGTGGATGTGTTTTCCATGTAGGCGGTCTGTGTGTGAGACAGAGGAGCCTCTTCTCCCATAACCTTAGCCAAACTTGGCAGAGGGATAGACATCTAATATTAAGTTCCTAAAAGTTTCAAAAAACTTGCAAAACAAGTTTTGTCTGTTAATGCTGAACCTCTGCTGAGCCTCAGCCTCTTAAAAGACAAGAGAAACTTCGCATGGGCAAATAAGATCTAATGAGTTCCCTAACCATGGGAAATGTGTTAGTCAGAGTTTACATATTAAGCTGCAGAAAACCCCAGAGTTCTTGCCTGTATGGAGTCTCTGCTACCTAGTAAATGTAGATGATGATATAAGTCATAAATACATTTATAAGTATGGTTTCCCAATTAGATTCTTTGAAATCTCTAAGGGAGAAACTCCTGCCGAAAATTAATATAATACAATTAGATTATCAATTAATCACAAAACCTCTGGGAGCTAAACTGCTTTGGTTCAGGTACTTGGAAATGCTTTGACTTATGTAAGCAAGACACTATGGAGCAGTGATCTTGGCTAAAGGGAGAAATGGCAGCTGGTAGGTACATTTTCAGTGATGTGTGACAGTGAGAACCAGAGCAGGCCATGAGATACAAAGAACTAAATTACAACTGTCGTTGGAATAAGCAGGCTGGTGACTATGACTTGGCTGGACAAGACCCTGAGTAACTTAATGTAGCCACAAATTTTACCTTGCTTTCAGTGGAGTATTGAACTTGATGCCTTGTTGGGACTACCTACAAACAGAGGCTAGACAAAATTAGGAGAATAAAAAGCAGTTATATTTACTGAAGGGCCTTCAGGTACATTTAGGGCAAATGAAGCCCACACAGGGGCTACACCTGACAGGGTCACGGGTTTTCATACTTTCATAAGTTTGGTCCGTTCGCATATCGGGGGTTAATCCTCCAATTACAGCTTCAGGTAATGAAGTCATTATCCCAAGTTTGCTCCCCCCAACTCACTTTTGTTTACATTTCTCAGGGCCTGCGACAGTAAGGTGTCCTTGAGTTTCAGGCCTAGAGACGAATTGTTTTGTCTGACCAAAATTGGAGAACAGTAGCTAACACTGTATACAGAGTTTCAAGTTATACACTAAAGAATTGCAGAATTACAAATATGTGAAAACTATAAAAGCTAAAATCCTAAGGCATCANATATTGATACTTTCCATGCATTGCAATTAAATTAGAGGGGGCTAAGAACCTGGGTTTTTGCTGTAATTAAGAAATTCGTAGAGGAATGTTGAGTTTTAGAGATAATTTCCCTAATATTAAAAAAACCCAAACAAAATAATAAAAAAAGAAGCAATGGAATAGACGCAATTCCACAAGAGCAGCCTGAAAACTTCTGAATGCCTATCATATTGAGAGTTTTTGAAGCGAAAAAAAGTGCATTGAATTCCTGGAATGAGAGAGATGCTGTTTGTATTCTGCCCACAATGTTCTGGCTCCCTGTTCTGGAAGGTCATTAAAATGTTTTCTAAGAACTGATGAACTGTTTACTAATTTTATTCTTGCTGATTATACTTGATTTCTCTCCCGAATACACCACTAAACTTACTAATTAAAAATACCTCCCAACTTGTTTTGGCTGGAACTTTAGGCCATGTTGCTGACTTTTTTCCATATTTTCATTGATGAATATGTGTCCAACTGAGACAAGATAAGACTCAATGGCTTCCATTGAGTCAAATTTCTACAAAATCTAACCAAAACGTGTCAGTACCTAAAATTTGTCTGTCAGAATGTTCCATTTTTGGGTCCAGAATTTGAAATGTAGTAAAGGTTAGAGCCAAAATGCCAACATGCTGAACAGAGGGTCACCCCACCAAAACACACCAGTAGGAAATGCTGCAAATGCTGAACATGGATTTTCTGCCTGTTCTGAAGCTTGCTAATGTCAGACAGAAATGGGTGCAGACCACACTGAAGTGTTAGTTAAGGTACTTTTGGAAAGACTCTTCAGACTGAGTCATGTGTGGATGTGTTTTCCATGTAGGCGGTCTGTGTGTGAGACAGAGGAGCCTCTTCTCCCATAACCTTAGCCAAACTTGGCAGAGGGATAGACATCTAATATTAAGTTCCTAAAAGTTTCAAAAAACTTGCAAAACAAGTTTTGTCTGTTAATGCTGAACCTCTGCTGAGCCTCAGCCTCTTAAAAGACAAGAGAAACTTCGCATGGGCAAATAAGATCTAATGAGTTCCCTAACCATGGGAAATGTGTTAGTCAGAGTTTACATATTAAGCTGCAGAAAACCCCAGAGTTCTTGCCTGTATGGAGTCTCTGCTACCTAGTAAATGTAGATGATGATATAAGTCATAAATACATTTATAAGTATGGTTTCCCAATTAGATTCTTTGAAATCTCTAAGGGAGAAACTCCTGCCGAAAATTAATATAATACAATTAGATTATCAATTAATCACAAAACCTCTGGGAGCTAAACTGCTTTGGTTCAGGTACTTGGAAATGCTTTGACTTATGTAAGCAAGACACTATGGAGCAGTGATCTTGGCTAAAGGGAGAAATGGCAGCTGGTAGGTACATTTTCAGTGATGTGTGACAGTGAGAACCAGAGCAGGCCATGAGATACAAAGAACTAAATTACAACTGTCGTTGGAATAAGCAGGCTGGTGACTATGACTTGGCTGGACAAGACCCTGAGTAACTTAATGTAGCCACAAATTTTACCTTGCTTTCAGTGGAGTATTGAACTTGATGCCTTGTTGGGACTACCTACAAACAGAGGCTAGACAAAATTAGGAGAATAAAAAGCAGTTATATTTACTGAAGGGCCTTCAGGTACATTTAGGGCAAATGAAGCCCACACAGGGGCTACACCTGACAGGGTCACGGGTTTTCATACTTTCATAAGTTTGGTCCGTTCGCATATCGGGGGTTAATCCTCCAATTACAGCTTCAGGTAATGAAGTCATTATCCCAAGTTTGCTCCCCCCAACTCACTTTTGTTTACATTTCTCAGGGCCTGCGACAGTAAGGTGTCCTTGAGTTTCAGGCCTAGAGACGAATTGTTTTGTCTGACCAAAATTGGAGAACAGTAGCTAACACTGTATACAGAGTTTCAAGTTATACACTAAAGAATTGCAGAATTACAAATATGTGAAAACTATAAAAGCTAAAATCCTAAGGCATCAAACTGGATGACTCCCAGAGGACTCTCCAGTTTAAATCTTTCTGTGATGTTATGAGCCCTCAAACACTGATTCCACAGTTAAAAGATGGGTACTTGATTTTGCTTTTATGTTGCTTAGCTGTTACCAGTGCATGAACATCTGGCCTGGATGCCCTTAGCTTTTGGAAAATTTAAATGGACATCAGTCCAGTTTAGGAACATAGGGATTGCTTCAAACTTTTCCAAATGCCTTCCAAATGCTATTCCTGTGTTTCACTTCTGCTCTGACTCCTCAGACTGAGAAGTGAAATTCCTCAGAATCAGATCTCCTTGCTAGGAAGTGTCAGAAAATTAATCTCAGGCAGCAGACTTCAGCACAGTGCATCAGATCATTAGCACACAAAAAGACTTTTCCTTTTTTATTTAAATGAGGCACACCTATTAATCACCATACAGGTGCAACAGATAACTTTTTAGATATAAGTGTGCAACATTAGGAGTATGGATTACTACTGAATCACAGAATCACTGAATGGGTAAGACTGGAAAGGACTGCAGTGGGTCAACTGGTCCAACTTCCCTGCTCAAGTGGGTCATGCCAGACCACATGGCACAGGATTGTGTTCAGATGATTATGAATATCTCCAGTGAGGGAGACTCCACAGCCTCTCTGGGCAAACTGTTTCAGTGCACAGTCATCTGCACAGTAAAGTTCTTATACTCAGGTTAATATAGGATGCACTTCCTGTGCATCAGTTTCTGCCTGTTGTTTTTGTCCTATTGCTCAGCAGTACTGAGCAGAGCCTGGCCCTGTCCTCTTGACAGCCTCCCTTCAGGTACTGCCAGACAGTGATGAGAGCCCCTCTCAGTTCTCTCTTCTCGAGGCTGAACAGGCTCAGCTCCCTCAGCCTTTCCTCGTAAGAGAGATGCTCCAGCCCCTAATCAGCTTTGTTGTCCTCTGCTAAACCCACTCCAGAAGCTCCAGGTCTCTCATGTACTGAGGAGCCCAAAACTGGACACAACACTCCAGATATGCCTCACCAAGGCTGAAGAACAATCCTTCATCACCATCTGTCATCTTGAAGTCCTCTTCTTGTCTCACAACCTTGGTTATTGCAGCCTGTTTCCTACCCTCATGGTCTGATTTCTACCCATAGTAATTAAACAGCATAAATTTTCCTTTTCTAGAGCAATTGAACTTCAGCACTTCATGTTTTTTACCTTTTAATAGTAAGTCAAAACTATTTCAGAGTGCTTCCATGATTCAGCATTATGCCCCCAGCTTATTACACCTTTTTCCTTCTATGTTCCCACTCTACTCATGTTCATTCTAAAATATCTTCCCTGTGCCCCTTTCTCCTATCCAAATTCCTGGTCATGCTGTTTTCCAGTTCTGTACTGCCTCCTGGACTTACAGCTCTGTCCTCAGCTTACTTTTTCTTGAAGCCTTCAGAACATCTCTTTCGGCTCAAAACGTATTTTCCTGCTGTTGCCCAGAGCCCTGCCCTGCGGATACAGCAGCCTGTGCGCTGAGCGCAGCACAGACGGCATCTGCTGGGGAACTGAGGAACATCAGGTGGCTGCTTCCAATAATTCAGTTACTGCCAACACAAAAATCAAGCCTTGACTCATGTAAACAACTCATTCAGGGCAACCAGTAAATTGCCTTGATGCTTTATTGTGATACTAAATCTTTTTTAACAAATGAAAAGTTAACAAATATATGAAGCTAGACTAGTTTCTCATAAACTGGGTGCAAAAGTTTTCTATGACAATTCTGGGCATGAATCCAAATCTGAACAATGCTGGGCTTAATTTGTAGCAGAAACATCCTCTTATTTGGTTCTTTTTTCATTTGTTTAGGGGGCAGGCAAAGGGGGCGTAGTGGTTTAGTTCGAAATCCATTACTAAGCCACGACAGGGGGAAACTGATCTGCTACACTTCGTTGTGATTGCTCATAGCAACCACCGAACCGGACATCGCTGCTCTGGTGGTGGCACAGTGAAGCAGGCATTGCCTCAGTGCTTGCCAAGCTAAAACCTATCTAGCTCATTTTTTGGGAGTTAGGCAGTGAACACAGGGTGGCAGTCTACAATCTGAATCTAGTCCTGGCTCAGATGGTTTTGGCCTTTTGTTCCCTAAAGCTCCTTTACTCATCATTTTATGTTAGTAAGGACATGGAAAAAATGAACATGTTATTTTCAGTACTTGATGATAATTAGATGATCTGTTTTCCATTTAACACTTACTTCTAGGACCTCTCTGGCAGTACACTTAACTTTACTAAGTACCATTCTTTGGCCTTATGCTTAATTAACAAACTCAATTTGCTTATTTACTGAAGGAGTGAGTAAAGGCAGAGGTAGAAGGCCCTGGCCTACAGATATTTTCAGCCTCAGCACTTTGAAGCAGTAAGGTAGTAGATGCAGTACATGAATGTGGATGACCAATTACAACATTTCTAAGTGCAGAGAGGCTCCAACTTTATACCATTAACAAGCAACTCTTTGCAAGACAAAAATCACCAAATCTACTTGTGTGTGATCCTATTCGCTGCTGACTGCTAATGACAAAGCAATACAACTTCAATGGTGTTATTTCAGCTAACGTTAAAAATTATCATTAGCTGCACCATGTGTAGCTTAGGTTGACTCCGAAATTCTTAATTGCTTTGGTCTACCTACAACAGAAGATATGAAGTGTGCTTACTTTGAGGTGACACCACAGCTTGATGGCTGGGACATTCTCCCAGAAGGTGAGAGGGAGAATTTGGGGCTAAAATGCTTGAAGACCAGACTTCCCACTTCTGGGAGCAAACACTTCACTCACTCAGAGACACAAAAGAAGGTGGACAAATCTTCCCTGTGTTTCACACCAACGACTATAAAGAAAATAACATTTGCACTCAATGGGGCCTGATGGGTATGTAAGGAGCAGCTGGACTGGGCTGTCAGTTCTAGGATAAAACAGGGCACTCCACAGTACTGACACATGAAAAGGTGTGGAGGCCTAGGAAAAGATTTTCTACTGGTCTCTCCCACCCTTTTTCACCACACAAAAGCATTCATATATATGGATTTGAATCAGACTGGAATCTTCTCTGACAGTGTTTTGCTTGGGCTGAGAAAGGAGGACTACTTGGGCCCCAGAGGACTGCTCTTGTGGAGGTGATTTTTAAGATGGCTTTCCACTGAAATTCAACAAGGTATGGGAGTCTGCTGCGGTGGGAGAGCACACCCAGGATCTGAGGACACCCTACCTGAAACTCTGAATTTCTGCCCTGGAACTGGTACGTACAGTAGCTCCCTTCATCCTGTTCTTAGTACAGCCACCGTGTCCCCGTTCCCTTGGACAGCTTGCTGCTAGGTGAATTGCTGACCCTCTCCTGGACTACCAGCCTCCTTCTTGCCACCCATTCCTAGCTCTAGCATCCCAAACCCATGCTAAATTTGGCAGAGGCTATTGAGCAAAATGTTACCATTCTGTCACCCTCACCTCCCCAGTTCTGGGAACAGATGGTCTAGAGTGTCCAAGTACTTCTAGTTCTGAAAGCAAATACTTTTGTTCTAATGGTCATTACTACAATGAAGTTGGATAATTTTGCTTCAGACCATTAACTGTATTCCACAAAACTCAAAACCTATGATTCTGCAAGCAAATGGGAAGTTGCTGTGTTAATTGCTCATTAGCCTGTCTTTTAATACAGAAACTTTAGACTTCCAGAGGTAAAAAAAACCAAACATGTAAGAGCTGATTAAAATACTTTTATTTCTAGCATACATATAACTACTAAATTTGAAATGTAATCCAAATCTCAGTAAAAGTTACAATTATTCCCACCATATATAAATATGTTACTAATTCACAGATGCATTTCTTTAGCTTTGTTCTTTTAAAATTTTTGCAAAGTTTTTACCAGTCTCACTTTTACAGATCCACAGGATAGCTCTCCCTTAAATAAAAATATTTTGTTGTTAAAATGACTGCTTATAAGACTTTCTTACCAACAAAGTTCTACTGTTAAGCAAAGAACTTCAACATTCAAGAGAAGTCAAAATTTCATCTGGAAAGTTATATTTTTATTACTGAACTATGCAGAACCTTCCAGCTTCTATTCTTAGCTTATTAAGATAAATAGGTCCAAAGGGACTTCTAATAAAATAGCAAAAAAATGCAAGAGAAAAAACCCCAACACTTTACTGCCAATATTTTTATTATGACAGTGACAGAATGAAATCTCCTTAATGCTTGTTTTCAAGCTCTGGTATGTTGATGCATCTTTCAGCTAAAACAAAAGGCATTATCTGCAGGAACGTAAATTCCTTCCTAGCTCATTACAAGAACAGTTTAGCACTTCTAACCATCTCTGACCTATTGTGAAGTCACATAGCACTATCTTTGTCTATTTTCTGTATCACTTGTATGTTATACTTGATGTTCTTAAGACATGATCCTTTCCAATTACTGCATTACTGAACAGAAACTAAACTTTGCATACCCCAAAGAAGAAACACCTAGATGCATCAGGTTCCAGGGAGGAGAGTCAGAAGGGATCAAGCAGGCAAGCGAAGATACTCAAGAAGAGTGGCAGCTAAAGCAGCAAGCCAGTATGCTTCAGAAGAGGCACGGAAGGAGTCAGTCCTAGTTGATGGACTATTGAAGTTGTTTGGTTTGACATAAATTTCCTTAGCAATTGTGTCTTGAAGGAATAATAAGTCCTGAGGTATCTCCTGCTCAGCCTTTTAAATGAACGTTACACAATCATAAAGTTTAATAAACAAAACTGTTGAAAACAAGATTTAAAGTGAAAAGCACAAGTGCTATCTGCAAGTAATGACATTAAAGAGAAAGTTGTTACATGGCGTGGCAAGGGAAGGGCAGGGAAAAGCGCAAAAGATCTTTTCATGGTTCTTTATAAAGGTCAGCTGCGCTAGTGAGTGGGTGAAGACACAAAATCCAGTCACTATTAAGCCATTCTTATGGATAGTAATTAAATAAGACCTTATCCCACCCCCAACAGCATTGTCACAGCACGTCCTGTGTAGAAGTACAGAACCTGCTACAGGTTAAGTAGCACTTACATGGAAAAACCTTCTCTTATTGAGACATTCTGGTGTTCCTTGGTTTTAATCTGCAAATCTGGCAAGGATACAACCCTACTGGTATGAGCTGAAGTACATACACTTTTTTGTACTTCCTGAGGATCTCTGAGAAAAGCTGTACAAGCTTCCAGAACATGGATGTAAAGTTTACAACTTAGACAACATATAAAATCACAATGTATCTCAGTGAGTCTTATTTTTGCAGCACTCAAAGGATCACAATGCACTTTATTTTCTCAACACATTACCTCACTTGAATGAATTCAAAACTTCCCATTCACTGTCTTAAAATAGTTTATGTGAAGAAAAAATAACACTAAGTTCTGAAGTTGTGCATTTGCTGGAACAAGACCCACTGTTTTGCACCTATAAGCACATTAACAACATTGCACAAGACAGTAACCACTGTACAGTAATACAGACCTTCAGATTTTGGAAATTATGTCCAAGCTAAAGTAAAGTATGGGAACATTTCCCTTCCTCTTTGCCTCCCCTGAAGGGGATTGAACAAGAACAGAATTAGTAGACAACTTAAGTGAAAAGCACTAATTTTATTGATAGGTGTTACAGTACAATCACCATAAGACTTCCAAGAACTGAACATAAGACTTGTATAGACTTTTCTGTGAAAATTATTTTATTAATGTTTTAGGCTAAAGACATTCAGTGTTTGGCACAAACGTAACTAAGAAGCTTCACTGTAGGTCTGTAATTCTTAAGAACAAGAAAGCCACACATTTGGTTTATCTAGTAAGCAAAGCTAATACACAACTGTGAAATTTTTCACTCAAATACTGGAAGTCTTCTGGGAAAGACTTCTTCGTGCTTTGGTTCAGAACTTAGAAATCAAAAGCAGGATCCATTTGCAGAAATACATTCTTGGATACGCATACAGTACTGTGTGCCACATCCCTCTTGATGGAAGGCACAACTTATGAAAGGAACATTCATGATACAAAACAGAAGCCAGTTCTGAAAGGCTTAAAGTGACACCCACTACTTCTGGTGCATTTTTTTTAATCTAAGCAACACTTGCTCTTATTTTCTAACACCAACACCCCCCACCCCCTACCTGTAACATAACTTTAGTATTTGTAAAATTAAAGCTTTTCCAGGCATGAACAGTTGCAAGAGAGAAACATGAGCCAACAGTTTTCTACTGGTGGAGTTACTTTCAAAACTAGACATAAGAGTAGTCACTATCCCCCAAAAACCCATGTGTCAAAACCAAGGAAATTATTAAAGGCAAATATTAAGTGCCATTCTCCCTGTATACTTGAACTCAGGAAAACAAAGCCGTACATGGCAGTAAAACTGATCATTTTGTCTAAAGTGCTTGATGAAAGCATAAAAACTATACAAATGATAAATTAGTGAAATCAGAGGTGGAAGAGTTACATTTAGCATACAAAACAAGATAAATTGGAGCATTTTCACATTTTCTTATTCCATTAGCCAAGACACAGCAAAAAGATTCTTCTCAGTGAAGAACTCCCTTAGAATGTGTAGAGTTTGTAACGCAGTTTTTCTTACATTTCTGTGATATGAAGTAATTTGAAATAAGACTTAGAAAAAGGTATTGCAAAAAAGAAAGTATTATTATGGCTAAGAAATGAAGATTACATAGGAAGTTTTAGACATTAAAAAAATCTTTGGAAAATGCTATTTAATACTTGCAATAACTTTAAATGCCCTGACGCTATATATATTTTACAGTAGAAATGCAGGAGCCTTTGGAACACAGCAATACTTGATTAGTTCTGTGCATGTCTTCTTTTATGACATCATCTTTTCCTTACATTCCACTGAGCAAAAAAGCATCCCTTCCACAGATATGAACTTCTGGCCAATCAGACACTTGCTGCAACAGGAACACAAGAAGCATTCCTCCATAGCATGCCAGCTGAAGTTGTTGTATGTCACACGCTGAACTTCTGGATCTATAGCATTATGACAGCCTTGGCAGATCTGTTTAGAAATAAAACAACACTGAAATGAAGCAAACACATGCCCTCTTTGAGTCCAGTAAAACACGGAACTCTTAAATGTTTTTGGAGGACAGACACAGGTGTTAAAAGAAGCCTTTAAAAAAAGTCTTCAGCTTCTGATTTTTTTTCTTTATTTTTAATTTGTTTTGATTAGAATTCAGCTGAGGGCACAGAATAAAATAATGGACACACAAGTTATTTGCTGCTGGGACTAAGCTTAGACAGTTACGCTGGTTAGGATTTCCCAATACCCAAATAATCATAAAAACCTTTTACGTCAAACAGCACAGATCTTCATATATTAACCTAAATACGTGAAGAGATTAGCTACACATCTTCCTGTACATTGACAGCTGTGTGGCAATGCCAAATAATTAAAGGTTATTAGAAAGTCTTGGACACAATTAATCTTAAAATCTGGTTGTTCACAAATTGTAATTTAGATTGAGAAAGTTAATGTTTTAAGAGAAAAAAAGAAACCCTCTCCAAAAAAACAATTCCTCACACCTACCTCAGAATATTAACTGCCAACTAGAGAGAATCATTTTTTTCTCCATTCACTATATAAACCATCTAGGTGCACATTAGACTGAGCCCCCAACTAATAGCTAGTTAACTTGCAGAGATGAATGGACCATCATCTCAGACTAGTTTCCAGCATAACCAAGAATCAAGATCTACCATTCTTTTCCAAACGTCTAGCTTTATCCTGTCAATCACTCTCTTTTTTAACACGTTTGGTTAGAAATAAAAGAAACAAAAGTACCTAGACTGCAGTTACTACTACAGGCTTTTAGCAGATCAGCTGAAGTTGATTCTTACCAGGCTCGATGAACTACAGTTGATGAGAACTAAACATTTAGCAGCATCACTTGTCTTCACCTACTTTACTCCTTCTGTTACTAAATCCTGCTTCACCACTGGCTAAGTACAAGGTATTTTTCCAACAGGTTTTCCCCCCACGTCAGTAGCTTTTGTTCAAGTTTATGAATTGACAGAACACTTGTCTGCTTGAAGTCGTGGGGTTTTTTTCCCTGAAGGGGAAGAAGATGACTGACTCAAGTCTAAGCACGCATTCAATTTATACTCTTCAGATACTCCCAGACTAAGAGAAAGTAAGAGTTTGAAGCTCCATAGACTTATGTTCCTTCACAACACCAGGACATCTGTAAGGACCTTACCGCAGCATGGTTCTTCACGTAGCAGGATTTGCAGACTGGATTGTCATTCACAGTTAAATAAGTTACCCCGGCCAAAACACAATCACAGTCAAAACAGCAGAAATGTTTCAGATGCCAGTTTTGCCCTTCGGCCAGAGTGTATTCATTGCTGAATATTAGCTATGAGGAAGATATAAACAAGTATACAAGTAAACAAGTACATTCATTTGAACAGTGTACCTTTTAATAAATCTAGCCTCTGGATGTTTCGTAATTTGCAAGGAACTCCCAGTGGTTCCACCACTGTTTAACTGTTTCCCAAAAGCCTCCATGCTGCTCTCAAGAGCCTGCAGATGCCAGAGGCCCCAGGAGGGCTGTTCCCTGTTGCTGCCCAGAGTCAGTTCAGCCCCTAGTGCCCATGATAAGGAAACAATTGCGTAACTGGGACTTGTTGGAAGAATTTGCCCTCTCATATCACATCCAATGTCCCCATAGACTGTGCAAAATCACCACCAAATCCAAAGCAAACTATGGATCTTCCTGAATGTGCAGTGTCCATATTGGTTTCAGTTCTTTGCAACTAAAACATCACCTAAACTGCTGAAGGCATATCACCTTCCTGCACTGAAATGTTTTACTAAAACTCTTAATCACTTCTCAGGGGAACAAACTTATGTGCTAGAAGAAAGGACTAGGGCATTTCCTACCTCATCACATCCAGCACAGCGGGGTCTTTCGCTATCACAATAATGTCTTCCACAATACAGGTTACCATTCTTCCAGAAATAGATCATGTCTACTAGAAGTTCACTGCAGGTGCAACAGATGAAACAACCTGGATGCCACAATTTGTCATATCCAGCACGTTCTGCATAGACAGCTGGGTCACCTTCCTGCATGTTCAGTTTGCAGTGATAGCAGGACTGGAAAGAGGTTATTAACAAGTTAACTGAGTCTTTCAGAGGTATATTTATAAAAATTACATATTATCAATATATTTAATAAATTCCATCTTTCCAGACCGAAATTAAAGCGTTAGTTTAATCCCATGAGTAGACAGTAGTGGTACAGAATATACCTGTACCATAGTTTAGGTTTAACTAAGCAATTCAAGATGATGCACATTCTACTGTCATAACATCAACGCTCCTTAAAAGGATCGTTGTACTTCACTGTATTCACATTCTGCAATTGCAGTCCAGTGTTTAAAGAAAACAACAAGCAATCAAAATTCAAGTTTTGCTCTATAAACCTTACATGCTCAGGAACAAGGAGAGAATAATGAGCCTCCATCCAAGCTAACCAACTATGACTAGAACACATGACAAGAAAATGGCTGTACTTATAAGTCATGAGAAGACCAAGCCATATCTGCATCACTGGTAAGGAAAATAAAAAGTGAATATTTCAAACAGATTCTGTTTAAAGCTGTGTTCTAGGGATGCTAGTCATTCATGGCTGCTATCCAACAGCCTGTGATTAATGATCTTAGGACAGGGAGAGTGACTATGGATAAACTACAAAGCGTACGCACACAGCTACACTACGAATAGTTACAGAGAGTTCATAGTCAGCCTTCTGCCCTATACCTGCTTATAGAGAAGGTTCTGCCATCAAGTAAAAAAACACAGATGATTTATGCTACTGAACCTAAAAATATTTATCTACAGTTTAATCAGCAGTTTGGCATTTCCTGCACTCCAGCTGGTCTGTAGGCTGGGCTGAACATCCTGGGAAGGTCTTTCTCTATGACTCACATCAGCCACAAATGGCTTTAACTGTGTGTGCATATAAAAATAAAATACACGTGAAGTGCCGCAGCTGTAAGGTATATTGATCAGAACCCACATGCCAGACAATTTCAAAAGATACACAGAAAGACACCAAAAGAGGAAGAACAACTTGGAAAAGAAACAATGTAGGGAAACTAATGAAAGGGAAAGTTCAAATATACATATATATAAAGCTTTCTGATCTTTCTGCTTTAGACCTCATAGTCCAAGAGAAGTCCACTGGAAGGTTAAGCAGCTGCCTAGACCCAGGTGAATGAATGGGATTCATTTGCCTACCATTTACAACATCTCCAGCTTTGGTGGTTAAAAGGTACACAAAAATTTCCTTCTTTACAAGATGAGAATATGCTGAGTACCTATTTTTCTTTAATTCAGCTTTCAGTCATGGTGAAAAAGCTTTATATTTTTTAAACATAGAGACAATTATTATAGGTATATTTACATTAATAGTGGAGACCTGGTTATTAGTGTTGTTTGGTTTGCTTTTTTTTTTAATCAGGTTTCAAAGAACTGCAGTCTATTCCTATAATGAGAATTATTTTTTCAAGAGATTCTTTTTACCACAGCTACAGGAATACATGCTTTCAAACTCAGTCTGAAAGACAATGTACAAGAAAATCTGATGAGCAAAAATGCAGAACCAATTAAAAAAAGCACAGACAAGGATGGCACTTCTGCTAAATATTCAAGAGCTCTTGTTTTTATCAATTTATTTTGAACTGTTAAAAAGCAGTTGAGATAATATAGGCGAAACAGAGTCTCACTGAAGACATCAGACCCGACCCCCCAAATACTTAAAAAGAACATATCTAAATCCTGATTATTTAACCGAGTGTAAACTCAGTACGTAACAGCAGGTAAGCAACCCAAATGTTCACTCACACTATTAAGCGCCTACAAGCCTTTTTCTAAATCACTGCCCACAGTGATAATATATGCTTGGCTTAAACTGCCGGAAGAATATCCAGGTGCTGGAGTACGAAAAGTATGGAAGTGATAAACAGGTGTAATGTAAAAAAAAAAAAAAGCACCTTCTGATACAATTACTCAAGAGGACAGAGTGCCTCCTGCTGTTGACTTATTGTAGTCCAAAGCAGTTGGTCAGCAGGGTACAATGCAAGATGGGTATTTCTGCAGGTCTTCCTTGAGGAGGTAAGTTAGGAATTGCTGTTATGAAATTAAAGTAAACCAGCAGGAAGCTTGATTTAAGACAAAATGACAGTTACCTAATCAAGTCATGGTAAAAGAACTTTTTAGTTACAGCAATTAAAAAAAAAAATTAGCAAATAGATACAGGTAACCAAATGGCACAGCTTGAAAATTTTTAGGGTAAGTGGCCATGTCCAAAGCTAAAACGTAAGTGTTGGTTTTATATTTCTCACCAGTAGTCATATATACTGTCAGTTCAGAAACAAACAATAAAAAACCACACCACACCCCCCAATAATGCCACAAGCCACATTCTACAACCAATGTTAAGCAAAACTTTTTCTCCATCTAGAACTTGTATATTAATTTTCTGTAAGCAACCTGCAGAAAAATAATTTTAAGGATTCATATATATAATAGCAACATTTCTAGAAATCAACTTATAGTACAGCTTTTGACACTCCTAAGTAATGTCTACCTCCAGTAAACTGATTTAATGTTACTTCAGTAATCCCACCCCTATTTTGTATTTGTAATTGGTAGTTGAGACACGCACAGCAGTAGTGATGTCCGAAATATTTGATTAAGGCTATGATTTTTGAAATATCAATGAAAACTGGGTAGTTTTCTATACCTTGATTTTCGTTGAGCTATTATAAGGAGAAAGCAGATGCCAAAGAAAAAAATATAGATAAGAAAAGGGAGCTGAATATGAAAAGAAGGCTAGTCAAAAGAGCCATTGAATGGCTCGACTTGTCAGACACAGGATGGAAGTGTCACTTTATTATTCCTTAGTTGCATTTAATTTTAAACACAATTTGTCAAGTGGGTAATTTTAGTGCTCTCCCAAGGAGGAGAAAACAAGCTTGCAAAATTAAACTAAACTCTTCAAGAGCAGAAGAATGTAGCAATTAGTCCATGAGATGACACAAGCTTTTTGAATATTATTCTGTAAAAGCCACCCTAATATACTATCTCCAAGCTAACGTGTTTTTGCACCGAGGATGAAAGTGTCATCTAGGAAGTTATTTGCTGCAGTGTATTAAATACTGTCAGAAACCAGAGCTCTATGCAGACAGTCACAACATTTTCCAGCTCCCCTTCTTTCTTTCCCTCCCCAGATTTTTGCTATTCTAAATCAACAAACAATTTAATTGGGCTAAAATGACCAAATAGAGCACTCGGATGATAATATACCTTCATGCTTTATCTTTCCCTTCTCATACTTACATATTGAGATGCTTTCTGATTTGGGGACTTCTCCTCCATTGTTCCAACAGCGGATGAGATACCTCTGTCACCATTTTTCAAATTATTCTCATCAGGAGCTCTCACTTCCACTTCGCCAGGCAGCTTGACATGTCCTACACCAAGTGCCTCTTTTTTGTACTTCTTCACGAATTGTTCCATATGCCTAACTTCACTGGGGGAAAGCTCGTGGCATTTTGAAGGATCCTGATCGTGAGCAGGCAGCTGCTTTGCCAACTGCTTCTTCCTGTACTGTGCGCCTTCCGAG
>WEIT01039817.1:96244-108946 GCA_013389985.1 Dryoscopus gambensis
TAACATCTGCATGTACTGTCTAGCCTGAATCAGGAGGAGTTAGATATCAGATGGCACTTCAACTACAGACCCATTCTCATAAGCAAACACAACTAAAATAATCTGTACTGTTTTTTGTGACAGTCAAATTTGCCAAAAACAAGGTTCTTTCCATAAACATTAAGCTCCTGAAACAGTAATGGAGATAAAATACAGCAGATGCATTAATTGGCTTCTTCCCAGAGTAAGAGACAGGCTCTTTTTTAAGCCTCTTACAACATATAGGAAAGAGCTATTACTTCTCTGAGTAAATAACATTTACACAGCACCTTGTCTCTATCTATAAATACTGATTGTGAGTATAGTCTTAGAAAAATAGAATCTGAAACAATCTGCTTGGGGCGTACAGCCCACTGAAGAAATAACTCTAGCTAACTAAAGGAAAAAAAATGCTCAAGTTTTAATAATGCAATGACAAGCCTAAAAATCAAATTAGTAACTGAATGTTAAATAAATCTTATCTGCACAAGGTTTGATTAATTCACTGAAAAGGAATAATTTGAGATAATGTCATTCTGGCATGGATTGCACAACATTTTAGTGCAATAAGTTAGTAATCAAAGTTTAAAAAGTGAAGCAAAATCTTCAGAAGGCTGTCTACCATCGCCTCTACTTCAACTGAAAATATACTGGAAGAGAGCTGCTCTTTAGATGTCAACACTGACCTTATTCTTACCATATACAGTAAAAAGCTATAAGCAAGACTAAGTGTTCCTCTTAACTTTAAACAATGATATAAATTGATGTGGTATTAGGTTTGGGGTTTTTTTTCCTTTAAGCCCACACTCCATGCAAATTTTTCAAGTTTGTTTAAAAAAAAAAAATAGAAAAGGGGCAGGTTACAAAAATTGGACTCCAGGGACTTAGTAGATAACTCTTAATCCTATCTATTAAAAACTACCTCATCTTGCCAAGTTTTTAAGAACTTCTACATACAAACATCCATAAAGCAAGATGACAGATGCAAGACTCATTAAACAGGCACATATTTTCAGTTTTGAGGAGCAAGAAAGGAAGACTACAGGAGGAAAAGTTATCCTTCCAGTAAGCTCTACCATTTTATCCCCCACCAACTCCTATCTTGAACATGAAAAAATGTGAGTTGGACTTACAAGCGTCTGATTCTGAACAGGAGGAGCCCACTCATAAGTCACAGTATCAATGGATATGTTCTTGGCTGGCACTGGGTGGGTCAGTATCATTACATTGCGTTTATACATGGGATTGCCATCATTCTTCAGCTTTGCAATGAGAGTTGTGTATTTTGTATCTTCAAAGAGCTTCCCCACTTTCCGATCTTCCTCATTGCTTGAAGGGATATCGTGCTCTTCCTGGCCACATTTGCAGTTGCGGCATATTTTTCTGAAATTCATGGAAAAAGCAACAAAATTACAATCTCACGCCATCTGTGTGTGTAGTAACATCACCAGGAACCCAAACCCTTGTTTTCAGCGCTTTGATTAGGAAATGTACATGTTTTTCTACAATATATCAAACACCTCCTTACGCGTCCTGTTGTTCTATTTACATTGTTTATTTACAGATGTTATCAGATAGATATCAGTTGACTACACTAATGCATTTTTAATATGATGCTATGCCATTCTTTCAGTTACATCTCAGTATTGATCAAACACATATATATCCATTATCAGTCACCTACCAGATTTATTAAAAGATAACTTAATATATCGACATGATTCTCCCAGCAACATTTGCTTGGGCTTTTAGTTTTTCAGATGCTCTTCATACATTCAAAGTTATACACACTGTACTATTTTCTTCATATGTATTTCACTGTATGCATGATATTTGGTTATCACAGGGTTGCTATCATGTGAAAACAAGTATTTCCTAGAAAGGAAGAAAATGCATCCAGACATACAAAGACTGTAATTGCAGCAAGTTCTGTTCAAAGCACAGCATTTAAAGAGAAGATGAAAGAGAAGTGAAAGGCTTATATGGACAAAGCCTTTCAAAACAGCTCTGAACCAAGTCAGAGGTACTCTGGCACATGCTGTAGAGAGAATTTTCACAGAAAACAGCCTTAAAAGGTAGAAGTATATCTACTTACTTGGATATAAATTATATTCTTTCATATACAACACACTTCAACTGCTTTGGCTAACGAATATTAGAAAGCAATTTGTTACTTTAGGCATAATTAAACAATTCACATATAATGTACAGGACCTTGGATTAGACAAGCCAGTTCATTATTTATCAACGGCGTCTCCAGAACTTTAATTCAAAGCAGTCAGCCACAGCATACAGAAATTAGTGAAGCTAGATGTTAACGAAAGGTTCTTACTATAGACTAAGAAAACACCAGCCTTCTGGATCTCTAGAGTTTGAAGAGGAATGATCAGTATTTTATCCCATTATTTATCCTTCATACAGCAAATAGCATGAACTATTACCTATAAAATGCTTCTGAACTGTGCTTGCCAAAACCCATCAAACTCTAACATTGTTCTGCATCTTGCTTTCTACAGTCTTGAAGACAAGTTAGGTGCCTTAATGTAAGGTATGTAACAGGAACAGAACAAGAACATGCCATGACTACAGCAGGCCCCTGAGGTAGTGGGAAAGGAAGGAGGACCGTTAATTGGCCACCTGAAGCTGTACTGAGCCACTCATGCAAAATAAGAATGTTAAGCAGAACTGACTCCACTTTGCAACACAAATACCTAAAGAGATCACTAATTGAGGTGTAGACTGCCTGACAGCTTCCAACTCATTTCCACAACAGGAAAGATGTGCAGAATTTCAAAGCTGGTACTTATCTGAATAGCTACTAAACATTAATCATTTTGCAATCTCCCAGTTTACCAAAACACTCAAGCATGAACTAGCATTGTCCATTATGCCTAAATGCTGTACTACACATCTCAAGCATTCAAAATATAAAATTTTGCAAGATCTTCAGCATCTGTCTACATGAGTCCTTTACACAGCTAATACTTAGAGACTATTTAATATACTAATAAAGCAAATATTCACTTTTCTCATCTTTTATGACATGTATGTGATTATACCTTATTACCAATTCTCAATCATATCTGTTTTGAGATCTAATATCAGGTGACAGAATCAGACCCTACTTTTTGCAGATTTAGCGATTACATCATGATCATCATGCAGCTTTATGCCTCACAGTACACATGCTACTGGAATTGAAGCAGTTCGTCCATCCGAACAATGACACCAAACACTTTACTTACATTTACAGCTTAAATCTTTAGCAATAGTAACCTGAGTTTTAGTCTTGCATCTTGACAGGATGTGGTTTAATAACACTGGTGAATGACCAGGCGTTCTCAGGTACCTTGCACAGACTTATGCAAGTAAAGTATGATCATGCTGTCCATAACTGCTCTGCTTGCAAGACAGACCTCAGCAAGAGCAGCTCATATTGCTGTATTGCCTGTGTGGTCACAACTGCCACGTAACAGGCTGTGCAATCTCCCACTCTACAGCATCCAACTACAGTAAAGCAGCATTGAGAGAATGCAGAGACCAGACCACCCTCCATAAGCTCTAGTGGAATTTGTCCTGAGACTTTCACACATGCTGGAAAATCCACAAGAGCAGCTTATTTTTCCTCATGTTATGTCATGAAATCGCATATCTTTTTTCCGAACAGTATTCTTCCAGCATGCAGAATAACTTACAGATCCTGTTTCTACTTTCAATTAGATGAACACCCTGACTCAGCTGCTGTCATCATTCTCAGTCCCACCTTGAAGGCTTAACATGTTTCACTGACTGCAGTATCTGTGAGACATTTTTTTTGCTTTCCTCATAACAGGTGGTTGCAAAGAAGTGAAAGCACACAATTTGTCCTTAGGTCCTTCCTGGGACTCCCTGTGAAAACTGGCACAGAACCACTGCGCTTTATACTTGCATTGAAAATAATAAGGTACTCACTAATCTTCCCCACCCCTGCACCCACTGAAATTAATAATTTGACTGTGTACATTTCAGTCTAATCTCCTTGCTCTTTCAAAGTTAAGCGAATGAGTCTTTGCCAATAGCTTGCAAGAAGCTGTTACAGAGGCTATGCTACAAGTGTAATAGTGGCCTTGGCATTAGAGCTTGTGTACCGTTGTGCCTCTGAATACAGGACAAAACAATACAGAAAGAATGTGGAGAATGCTGAGTCACAACTGATGTCAGCCTATCTCAGTAAATCAAAGGAAAATCCCCTAGGCTGTCATTTCCCATGCTCCCCAGCATTCCCCCTGGATCTCGGCCATATGAAGATGTCCATACAGCTGCTAACAGCCAAAAAAAGTATCCTGTCCTACTTTATAATCTCTCCTCTTGAGTAATTTCCAGTACTAAAAGATATCCAGTTGACATTTACACACAACTCTCCCTGAATAGTACTGTTTAGAATTTAGTCCTAACTTCTTTCACTAAGTTGCCACAGCACAATCCTGCTCATCAATCGCTCACTGTCTCCTCTGCCAAAGGTATATGGCCAATTACTTCTCTTTAGAATAGAACAGCTGGTCATTTCTTTGACTTTAATACAGCTATCTCAGTGAAGTGACCCCATTCCATTACCTCAAATTTATATTTCACATGTCTTTCTGACAATTGATGCTTTATTTTTATCTGTGACATTAAAGTGAACACCTCACATGTGCAAGAAAAAACAATTGCTGTTATATACACCCAAAAACATGTAAATATATAAAACCATATATGCTTGGACAACTTTATCTCCTTTGACTCTGTCAAGAGGACAGGCAGGGAAAATGTTCTCTCCATCTGCACTGTTGAAAACATGTTGAACATGCCCTTCACTTGAGGACATTCGGCAGGATCCCTCCTGAAGGAGGTGTTAGGGACTCCTGCTTACGTCTTCACAGCTCTCAGGACTTCATCAAAGCAAAGCAGTGTTCCTCCACACACATCTCAGCAATTTGAAAAGCTTTTCCCATTCAAAACATCGAATATAGAGAGGAAACTTCAAAATCTGTGGAATGAAAAATTGTGTATCACTGTAAAAGACACATCTATTAGATAGTGCCTTGCTAGCAGGTCTTGAGTAGTTAGAAAGAACAAGGAAGAAAAGTGTAGAGATTCCATCCTCTCAAATGATGAATTCCTGTGTGCTGACAGCCAGGATCAAAGACTTCCTTCTCCAAAATCAAGCGTTCACTGTTCACCTGATGTTCTATGTTTTGGTGTATGAAGAGGAAAAATAAGACAGATCATGATCCTTCCTATGCTGGCTCTCAGAGACAGGAGGCAGCAGCTGCAAGCACAGAGAAATCCTCAGCAAATACCCGTCAAGTCCTGAGGCTTGTGCCCTCCATGCAGAAAGACTAACCTCTTCCCATTATAGACTCACAGAAGGGTAGGGTTGAAAGTGGGTCACAGTGGGTCACTCGAAAGTGGGTCATTGGTCCAACCTAGAGCATATGGCACAGGATTGTGTCCAGAGGGTTCTTGAGTATCCCCAGTGAGGGAAACTCCACAGCCTCTCTGGGTAAGCTGTTCCAGTGCTCAGTTACCTGCACAGTAAAGAAGTTCTTCCTCACATTCAGGTGGAACTTCCTGTGCTTCAGGTTCTGCCTGTTCCCTCTTGTCCTATTGCTCAGCCTCACCAAGCAGAGCCTGCCCCATCCCCTTGACAGCCTCCCTTCAGATACAGATAGACATGGATGAGGTGCCCTCTGAGTTGTCTCTTCTCGAGGCTAAACAGGCCCAGCTCCCTCAGCCTTTCCTTGCAAGAGAGATGCTCCAGTCCCTTAATCAGCTTTGCTGCTCTCCACTGAACCCACTCCAGGAGCTCCATGTTTCTCTTGTACTGAGGAGCCCAGAATAGGACACAGCACTCCTCAGGCAGAATGCATCCCAGGACACCATTGGCCTTCCTGGCCCCCAGGACACACTGCTGGCTCAGGGACAGCTTGTTGTGCACAGGACCCCTAGGTCCTTCTCCACAGAGCTGCTTTCGAGCAGGTCAGCCTCCAGGCATGGGGTTATTTTCCATCAGGTGCAGGACCCTGCATTTGCCTTTGTTGAGCTTCAGGTGGTTCTTTTCTCTGCCTATCTCTCCAATCTGTCAGAATCCTTCTGAAGGGATGCACAGTACTCTGGTGTACTGGCTGCTCCTCCCAGCTTTGCATCATCAGTGAACTTACTGAGAAGGCACTTTGCCTCTTCATCCAAGTCTATCACTCCGTGATTCCTTCTGTTTTCTTGCTATTACTGCAGCTGTAGTAATTGCAACTGCTTTGAACTGCATCCCAGTACTGCCCTGTCAGCAGTGGCATGAGAAAATCTTAAAGCCTACTTAAGGCTCTCCCTGCCTTCCATTTATTGTATCTGTGCAGAGAAGCCAGATCCTGGTAAGATCATTCCCAAGCTCACGGTTATTGCTTTTTGAAGTTTTTTTGACACCTTAGCAAGTCATACCAGAGACAGTTACTGCTTTCTGGTTTATAAACAACCAAGATAAATCAGAACCTTCCCTCCTCCTTTAGCAACTTCTGACTCCTGTCCCATAGTTCCCTCTAGTGGGAAATACATTCCCAAAGAGCAATATGTAACTGAGTAGCAGTCTCTTACATCCAGCCTAAGCCACTGGATGTGTGTGGGGGTTGTTTTGCAGTCTGAAATAAATCCAACACCTGAACTAAGAAGACCTTCTCCAACTTCTGCTGCTGTTGTACTTGCACAGAAGCATGATTTTAAGGACAATTTTAAAAGCAAAAGCTATTAAGACGCTAAGATAAACAAGGTAACTGTTAACCATTCGACCACCATTGTAGACCACATCTCTCTTTTTATTCATTTTGTGTTCAGCTTGCAACAATGAGGCTATCAGAATTTCAAAATTTAGGGATAAATTTTGCTAAGGGCTTGGTTTACCACCATTTCTATACTAGCCTCAGTTTACAGTTCTGCACCTATAAAACCTGGCCACACAGTGTGTCAAGATTTACAGCATAAACTGCTGAAAATAGCACATTCCACCCCAGAAGAGATATATTCCAAATACTCCCAGTATAGAGAAGAAGAGTGTAGCAGCTCCTTGTGAAGCCCTGTTACTAGATAGGTATACTTAGATGTTTTGTGTACTTTACAACCTGACACCCCCGAGGAAGAATTGAGGATCTTTTGTATGGAAATACAAAAAGAAATTACATGTTGGCTCTTTGAGGAACAGCGTTTTCATGTATCAGACCAAGAGCTGCGCAATGCGCTGAAGCTCCTCGGCTGTCCCCAGGAGGGGGCAGTGTCAGCCTTGCACAGCCCGCAGCGGAACCACGCCCGGCACATGCGGCCACTACTGCATCTGGCTCACATGGAGGTCACTGTCTTCATAATGCCTTACGGAGCTGTGCTTTGGGTTTGTAGCTAAAACAGCAGTGACAGGACTTGCTGCTGCTGGGCACTTCTGGCTCAAAGTCAAGGCTTCCCTGTTTTTGAACTCTGCCCCCACCTCAGGATGTAAAGAAGCTGGGAAGGGGCACGGCTCACTCAAATTGGTCAATGGGGTTTAAATGCTATATGACATCATAAGCAGCAATACGATGGAAATAGAGGATGAAGAAGTCAGGGTTTCTGACTTCTAGAGTAGTTACTGCTGGGAACCTGGCCGGGCATCAGTGTGCTGGTGGGAGATGGCCAGTGATTCCCTTTGCATCACTTGCTCACCCACCACTTCACCTATTGAACTGACCATTTCAGCCCATGAGCGTCCTCACTTTTATTCTTCTTTGTCTCCCACCCTGATGTTTGGGACAGGGAGTGAGCAGCTGTGTGGGTGTTTGGCTGATGACTAGGGTCAATCCCTACCCCCAATTATCCTCCCAATGTGTAACTCTTTCTCTAATTACAGTTCTTACTTCAACACTTGTCTTTTACAGATGAGTAGCAATGAAATAAGTGGGTAAACTTGAACTGATTTTGACTATTCATGTTAAAAGGCAATATTCTGTCCACTTGTGCTACAGTTTGTTCCTACTTAAAACAGAGTTTCAGATTTAAAGGCTAACAGCTAATTAAACAGATACTTGGGATGCATCACTTTCCATTTAAGTGGTGGACTACTAAAATTATGCATCATGCAAAGCAGATTAATATATTTTTTCCTTTGAAAACTATTTACACAAAACTGAACTAAGACTTCAGATTCACACCCTTACTGTCCCCAGCAGCAGCTCTGCTGGAGAAACAGGTTTTTCTAACCCATTCCTGAATTGTCTCCATTACTAACTTTTTGACTGTTTCAGACGTATGTGCCACATTTGTCTGACACTTAGATGAAGCTTCTCAGACTACCTCCAGCCACCTTATTTATCTGGTCTATACTATATGGACTCAATTTCCAAATTAAATCTTAGCTAAACAGTCACTGTTTTTACAATTATTTTTCTGTTCTTTTCAGGCTTTTCCCTTTGAGAGGGACCTTTTTTCTAAAAAAAAGCAGAATTACTAAGCTACATGTTCAAGCACACCCAGTATTATGAGTGAACTGCGCCAATGATAAATGTATGCATTAATATACATATATACATCTTGTTTCAGTAAAACAAGAAAGGTCTTAATGAAATACAAAGTTTCTGCATAAGTAATGACAGACTATTTACTGCTATCATCAACTCATTGGTTTAGGAACAGTACACCATCCAAGGCTCAGTATTATCTAACTTATTTGAATTGTGACACCTCTTCCCCATCTAAATAAGCTGTAGGTGTATACAGAGTTTCAACATATTTTCAAAATAATTTTACCTAGCATCTCAGATCAAAGCTTACGTATTTGGTTAGGAGTTGAAAAAGCATTTTATTACAGAGATAAAACACAATTCTTCCCTGTTATGTGTCTTACTGTAAGGCTAGACATATTTTCACAAATCTACTTCAACTGTTTAGTCAGCTAAAGCAAATGCTGCAGTAGAAGTACTACCATTCACTTCAGGGCAGATGAAATGTATGTTCACAAGTGATTAGATACTCTGCTGTTATGCAGCTGAGAAACTCTGGCCCTGAACCGCATCAGCTTTTTTAAAGCATCTTAACAGTTTAATTGAGAGAGAGAACTTAAGTGGTTACTTAGACATTTCCATACATGTGTCAAGGTCTGCAGTGCTGAGTCACAGCTTAGGATACATCTGGTGTCACTTACCTCCAGTAATGAAGCTCAAATCCTTCACACTTATCCTTGCATTTTAAGCAGGGGGCACCAAATCCTTCCTCATGGCCCAAGCCCATCTGTGTACAGAGCAAGATGACTACAGTCAGCTTCAAGAATTATGCATGAGTGATCTTACTGATGCCTTTACAATCTGCAATCAACAGCTAAAGCAAAAGATTAACCATTTCACTAAGCTGACATAAGGACAGCATTCTGGTCCACTCACCTTCCTATTGTATCTATGTAAGTAGCAGTGTTCACACAAGCCTATACACAGGGCTGAGCTAAGCAGGCAGAGTTAGCCTTAGTCAAAACCAAGTATTTTCCTGGTGACTTGTCTCCCCAGACCAGCTTGCTCTACAAACTCCACACAAGAGAAGTAGCAGATTCTTTGCAGCATTTCCTTGGGTCTAATATTGTAATTAGAAGATGTAGAAACATAGGAGCACTTGTTTAGAGAGTACTGTTTTATAGTACAGAGAAACAACCTTGACATTTCAAGAATTCCCAAAACAATCTGAAATTCAAGTAAGAAATATTAAAAGATTGCAAAATCCATTTTAGCTATCATTTCCAAGCCTAGTAACATTTAAGTTGATTGGGGTTTTTTTTCAGCTAAAAAAAAAACCTCTTGAGAAACAAATTAAGGACAGGAAATGTGTTATCTAAATGCTCCACCCAGAACATATTCTCTCTCCAGATTACAGGGAGAACAACCAGCCAGTCTACTTACACTTTCACAGCCAGCAGCCTCAGGGCAGATTTCTTCAGAAATACAGGATTCTACATTCCCTCCCCATAAATAAAGAGCACATCATTACGTAAATGTTTGTGCAGCTTGAGACAAATAAATTGAATTAGCAAATGAGACTTTTTTTGAAACAGGTTTTTCAGTTTGCTGTGAAACAGAAAGAAGGGATGTCTGGGCACCTTATGGAAAAGGTTTAGCTGAAGACTGAGAGGCACATTGAAAACCAAATTAGATGCGATTCTAGATGCACACACAGCCTCAACCTTTGTTCTGACAGAGAAACTACACAGCTGCCTGCCAAAAATTAAGATATAAAATGGCCAAACTCAAATGCACTGTGGGCTATTGTTGTCTAGAAGTCAGTGCATTACACATATTTCTCCAGACTCCTGTAACAGGACATCCTTCAGCTGTAAGGGAGCATCAGCCTCAGAAGTCACTTTCTTCTTCAGCAGCCAATTCTGCTGTATTTTAGGAAATTCAGAAAGCCTAAAACTGCAGTGTGGTGCTTCTTTACTGCTACCCATATTTATCCCCATGTCTTCTGTAGAACATGGCCAGCTCCAAGCTGAAGCACTCAAGAGATACAGAGCAGGCTGAACACTGGAGAGGTAGTGTGTGCCTGAGAACAGGAGGGAACCCATCTTCCCCAAAAATGGAGTTATGGGATAAATGGTACAGGTAAGTCAGCTGAAATACTGCCAGAAGAAGGTTCCTGTCTGTCTACCACCATTAATTTTCATTTTACAGCAAAAGTTAACCAAACCCATCTGGTATTGCTAAAATACCCAATACACATTTAAACAGCCTGAGTACAGAAGATATAACTATGATTGAGATCATCTGTTGCACACTGCTTTCAAGATTACATAGTACTCAACCTTTAAATGGTTACAGCCAAGTGACAATTAGTGAAAGGCTGCCCCATTTCAGTTCAGACTGGAATCCAGTGACAAAAGCTGGCTGACTTTACAGTAAGGAGTCCTGCATAGAAGCTTACTGTCATCTTAAAAACCCAAACAATCATATTCAAGTGCCTAGGAGTTTGTTCATATGTGTAAGAGAAACAGCAGTTTCTGTGAAATAGTTTAAACCTAGCTTATCAGAAGGGATTTATTCCTAAGTTTATTAAACACTTATCTCCTCAGTCCCACCAAGAGACCAGAATTAACTCAGGCCTCAGCTGCTTTTCCTTCCTCACCCCAAGAGGACTCCTGTACCACCAGACAGGTGAGCTTCACCCTGCAATAGACAGTAAGACACCATACTGGCACTTAACCTCTGCAAAAGATCAAAACCCCTTCCAATGTTACACATCCCTCCAGAATTTGAAAGGATGTGGCTATACAGTGAGAATGCTATCGTTAATGGACTGCAACAATTAACAGCAAGCCTCAGATTAGAATTAAATCCTCCTCACTATCCTTTTTGCAGATCTTTCTCCTGTGCTCTTCAGTGCTCCAAGCACAGAACTGAAGTGATCCATGCTAAAGCTATTCTTGGATTTACCTTAAAATCCTAGGAATGCTCTGGTTTGACGATTACCTAACTATTGCTCTATTTGGATGTTTGAGTGGGAAAGCACTCGTATAGCACAACAGATTTCTAGTACATCTTAATGTGCTTTAGGTACTTGCAAAGAAAGGAAGGTAAAGCAAGAGTGACAAAAAAAATCCCAAAACCCCATAAGAAACCTCATTGCTGTGCATGTTCTGTTGCTGAGATCTGATCATGTATCACTACATTCTGTACCCTCAGAAGTCTTCTCTAGCAGGGAAACTCAACAAACTAAAAATTAAAATAGGCTACAGCATTTAAACTTAAAAAACAGAAGAGCGATGATACTTCCTAAGATTCCAGAATGAAAAAAAGAATAAACCACTATAAAAGACATATGAATATCTGGACAATGCTCTTATAAAACTTTGATAGACACTGTATGAGAGGGAAAAAAAATTCAGATCCGTAACAAAGAAGAGTATCCCATGAACCACTCTATATTTGATTTTAACATGTCTAATAAAACTGATTGTAAATGTGACATGGGGTTTTTTAATATGCATTTTGATTTAGGGAAAAGTTGACTGGAATTAAGAAGCCTGGGTACAGAAGTCCGTTTTACACAGAAAGAAGGATACCAAAAAGTGGTTGCATCCAAGAAAAATATTTGAAAGATACTTTGGGCAGGAGCTGCAGAAGCCTGATAGTACACAAGTCCCAGGAATTTATTTTATTGTGATATCTTCTACTAAATATCAAATAGCCCAGAATTTAAATATTTAAGAACCCTGCTACATAGTGTACCTTCAAAAGGCTAACAGCTATTAAAGCAAGCTCAGCTGGATAGAAAACAACTGTTGTTTATTCACAAAGTCCAGCATAACACTAGCTAAGTTTGAATGCAGCTGACACACACTGTAACACTATCTCTAAACCTCCAATGCAACACTATCCATCATCCAGTACTGCAGATGCATTTTCACAATACTCCGTGTGACATCAGCACCCTTACCCCGTTGCATCCTCTAACATTAGGTTTTCAGAAACAGGCCTGGAAACCTACATTTTCATTTTTTAGGAGCTTTAGTCATGCAGGAAAGTGCTGCTTTTTTTCTGCTTTTAAAAACTGTAGCTAGACAACCTCAGACTGAAAACAAGGCACAAATAAAGAGTTAGGCAGACTTTAAAAACAAAACACACAAAAAAACCCCCCAACAAAACCAGAAACACATAAACAGCAGTACTGGAG
>WEIT01039817.1:108953-119711 GCA_013389985.1 Dryoscopus gambensis
AACACATAAACAGCAGTACTGGAGAGTACAGTTAGATCTGGTGTACTCTGGAAAGGTCATGACAGAAGCCTCCTTACTCCCCCGAGCTGTTCATTTGACCAAGTTTAAGACTCTAAGTAACAGGTGTGACATGCTTTTATCTTAACAGCTCTACATGACCTGCAGGTCTCCAGGACCTAAAAGAACCCCACCAACTTTGGTCATCAGCAAAAACTACATTTTAGTGGGTTTTGTACATATACACCCCTATAAAAAACCATGCAGAAATATATATATATGCACATCTCATACACATAAGTATTAGTTATATATAAATGAAACATGCATATCTATTTAGAACAGATTGTAAAATACAACTCTAAAATATACTACATTATAAATATTTACATCTACACCCTTATAACTGTAAACTTTGTATCTGTTAGGAAGAAGATAGTAATTTGCATGACATGTTCCGTATACTTGCTTGAAGTAAAAAAAGTCATTTTAAGCAACTTTTACCAATAAAATTTCATTGACAATTGCTACTCACCATTACTATTGCTTGCTTAGAGGAAAAGAGAAACNCAGGCATTTAATGATATTTTATATTTAGACACCTGGGGAGTATTTTTGCCCTAAGGAAAAAAAAGTGAAAGTCAAAAAGTTTAATTTAGCCTTGCCATATTTGCCAGGCTGCCACCCAGGTATGCTGGACAAAAAATAACTAGAGGTGTGGATTCAGACAGATGTTCCAAAACATTATTACATAATTTTTTTTTAAAACTTTGATTAGGGAAAACCCTCAAACCCCACAGCACATGCATGAAGCAGTTACTTAGTTTCCTTGTGAACAAAAATGAAGTAGTTTCTCTCATATCTTCTTAAATGTTTTCATTCTTTTACCTGCAGGCAAGACTCACCCCTGAATAAAAGTATATTTCCTTGATCTTACTACACATATGAAACAGCAAAAAAGATCTGCTATAATGAGTTTCCATAGCAGTAACACCAAAACAAACAGTGACCTCAACAGGAAGTGCAGGCCAGCAGACATTACTAAATCATGCTTTGCAAAACACAAAAAAAGTTGACTTTGCTCCTATACATACTTTCTTCACCGTTCATTTATCAAAGATCTTTACAGTTGTTGACTTAGCAATGTCTAAAGCACTCTGTATTTGGTTTTCCAACTGTAACAGAACAAACTAAGTCTCACGCCATAGAAAAAAACCCACGCACAAATTCCACATTAGAGAAGTTGCACCTCTTCCCCCGCAAACTGCCCTGCCCCTTATCCATCACAATCAAAGTTCATTTTATAAAGCAAGTATTATACTGTGAAGGTTTATATGGAACAGACTCACAGCCACATTCTTATTTTCTCTAGTGAAGCATGAGAGCATGCTGCCAGCAGGGCTGAAAAGCAGGACCATGACCTACTGATTCATTTTACCAAGTTCACAGAGGTGGCAGATAGGGCAGGAATCCAGACTGTTAGAACAAAGTTCTGCTAGAGTCTTCAACACAAAGCATTAAATCTTCATTTCCCTATAGCCTCAAAGCAAGGTTTGAGAACACAGCATATATTGTATTTGGGAGAAACAGTAGTCTGTTTTTTGCACAAGTACTTTTCAAGCTGGAGCTACTGTTTTTACCCTTCAGCTCTGTTGTGCACTCTTTTTATAAACAGCACTATCCTCATGACCCTCAAATGCAAGAGCAAATCCAATTCCTTTTGAGAAAAAAGGAGAGAACTGTACAGCTGCCCTTAAATTCCCCATCCCCTTGAAAGGAAAATTGTAACAGACCACGAAGGTCTCAGACTTAGTATTCACAAGGAAGCCAAAAAGACACTATTCACTGCCTAGATGTTTGCCAGTCACTTAATATCTCTAAAAAGCATGGCAAACTGACTACAAAAAAGTTACACATTATTCCACACATTTGCATATGTTCTGCATACATACTACTCAGTGCAGAAAGTTCATGCTGAAATGTTTCTGGCAGGCTGTGGTTGTCCAGACCCCAGGATTCAGACCAAGCGAGACATCTGGCTACACAGTAGTACTGCTTCCTTTAACCACTTGTTAAGACAGCAAGATGAGTTTTACAAGACATAAAAGAAACCAAATAGAAGAAGTTAAATTAAAAGTCTGAGCCAAAGTAATTGTGCCCTTGAGATTCCATAAGAAGGGTACATTAAACAGGACTGCTGCTTTTCTATCACGAAGCAGCAAATATATAACGTATCCACTGCTATTAAGGATGGGTTAGAAGTTGTGGCAGGTGGGGCAGCAGCTCTTCCTGCTGAAGAACAGGTATGTTGTTGGAGTCCTAGTGGTCTTGCACGGGAGGGAAGTAATTCCAGTCAGACAAACTGTGCTAGAACTGTTACATTTGGAGAAAAAAACTCCACCAGTACAGATATCAACACTAAAAACAGACCTTCTCTGAGTGCTTTTTTTTCTTCATACAAACCTAGACAAGTAGGTATAAATGCATGTAGGCAGCTTTCCAGAGAGACAATACGGAAGCTCAAAACTGAGGAATGGACTCATGGATTACTGACACTTAGAGAAATCTTAGGAATATCACCTTGGAAGCTTCATCTATCAAGTTTACCAGAAACAGAAAACACCCCAGTATATTACCCTGTAATATAAAATTAGCAATTGTGGGCAGAGGAAGAAGCTTTTCTACAGCACCAGCTCAGTGTCTGAGCTTCCACACAGCATGCTGCTCCAACAGGCATTCATTTCCTTCTGCTCTGCTGAACACCAGAGCTTCAGAATAGCCAACATCTAAACTCAGAGTTCAAAAAACCAATGGAATTACTTATCCGGGGACAACATGACAATTCCTGCTTTCTTCTGTCCATTGTTCTAAGAACTTCCAACCCAACAGGCAGGCTAGCCACTCACCAGTCCGTAACATTTACCAGGTTATTTGCCAGGAAATAAACACATACAAGTCACTACAAAATAAAGTTACATAAAGTACAAAGTACATTTTATAGGAGGATTCAAGCTATTTTGCTCCAGGGTACAAGACAAAGACAGGTGAGAACTACAACATGTGGTAAAGCAAACCCATTGCTGCTGATGGACTAAAAATCTGACACAGCCATCTCCACCTTAGGACAAGTTTCTTCTAAAAGCCAAGTAGTTTACTGGTTTTGATAAACTTGACTGGAAACTTCTCAGAATGTCCTTCCATCCTTCAAGAAAGAAGGAAGTTGGCAAAAAAAGAGAGAAGCAAAAAGGTAATAAAACAAACAGGTTGAGAATTGGAATTAAAGGATGGAAAAGGAAGACATGCAGTTAATTATTCCAGCGTTGACATGAACTGCTATTCTATCCAGTGTACAAAATCTAAGAAGTTTTCATTAAATAAATCTTGGTAGTCAAAAAATAAGAATTTTGTACCAAACTCACTGGTACCTAGCAAAGCTTCCCAGTTCTCCCTGTAGGGACTTTCAGAGATCCTCTTCTGTTCTCTTGGAAAATGAACTTCACCCCAGTTGCACAAAGAGAAAGAAGATGAGGAGATGTGAGCAAAGGATGGGAGACAGCACAATAACAGGAATAGTTTTCTGAATATACATATAAGAGAAATACAGAAAATGTGAAGTTTTTCATGACATCTCTGCATATTAACACAAAAGCAGAGAATAGAAATACAAACTACTTTCAATAAACAGAGCTTTGATGGTTTCTTTTGTGGCACTTGCTTCTGTGTCTATCTGAGCAGGTTCAGAAAAGTCTTCAGGACTCTTCTAATTGATGAAGGAGAGAAGTAAAAGGTAAGCAAAGAAAGATATGATGAAAATAGTCAAATAAATTTAAAACACACACAACTACCCAATAATTACAGTGCAATTTAAAGCAGATGTTTGGTAGCTACAAGTTAACTCAAACCAAGACTCCATTATCAGCAGAATTTTATCAGCTATTTCTCACCCCATATTTATTTCCTCTTTAGATTAATAAATTCTGAATTAGAATGCTCTATCTCCCACAAATATGCATTTCTCACCTCCTGAAGTTAAAAAACTTCCAGCGAACAAGCTCTGTGATGCCATCAAGTTTAAGTTTTAAACCGTGCTTAGAAAATACAAGCAAATTTACTCAAGAAGCTTATTTTCATTACATATAAGGAGTCACACAAGGGGAACCACCCTGTGCACACAACTAGCTTCTAAAGACAGGGATAGTACTCAGCTACACCCATCTACACACTGATGGCCTAGGGACTGGACAGGCAGCTCCTCCAAAGCAGGATCCTCACCCAAGTGACACTATCTGTGGTGACATCACTTGAAGCAAGCTGTAACTCAAGGCTAACCATTGCTAGGACTCAGCTTAAACAGGCTTCCACACTACTCAACTACTTCCACCCCCGAGTCAGTTTCTGGCCTGCAAGTTGGAAAAGCAGTAAAACAATTCAGGAATAAACCCCACACAGTTTCATACAATGCGCAATTCAAAAGACTGTTTTCATATATCAATGAAAGTTATGTAGAGATTTAATCCATGTTCACATATAAAGCTCCTTTTCCCATTATCAAATTGTATCAAAAGAGATACTACAAATAACCTTTTTTAATTTTAAAAAAGTCAGCGCTTTAGCACATTTAATTTGAGAAAGAACTAGAAGCAAAGACTTCTGTGAGTATCCCACCTGAAGTCAGTTTTACATAGGAAGTTTTAAATGTTGAGCTTTGGAAAAAGATTAAATTACAATTGCACTACCTATTGCCTTCTGCTACTTACCTTTGGTTTCTTGCCAGCTTGACGGACTAACTAGTCAACATGCCTTAAAAAAGAAAGAAAAACCAACCCCAGGCTTCTCGCTCAAGGGGGTAATCCATAGGAACGCTGACAACACACTTGTAAGGAGTCAGTCATATCATAGGTCAGAGAACAGTCACTAACATAAGCACAAACAGCGTCTTAGCCGCTTGTAATTTAAGTTTCATACCTATATACACAGGGTACATACATGACAATAACTATCAGATCTCAGAGGTTTACTGGGGGGACCGGACACGTTTTACTTGTATGACAGAACAGCGGCACGTCCCCACCTGGGGCACCAGCTGCGGCGACTGCCTACGGTCGGGAGCAGCGAGGCAGCCCAGCTGAATGCGCACCGGGGCAGCGGGAGGTCAGCCGGCAGGCAGCTCTCCTGCCTCCCCCCTCTGCCACGGGGCCCGGGCGGGAAGAGCAGGGAGCCAGGCAGAGCTGATCCCAGCAGCCGGGGGGCGACCCCAGGGCAGTCCCCGCGGGGGCTGCAGCGACGAAGCCGGTCCGCCGCTCTCCGGAGAGCGGACATCGGCGGGCGCAGCAGATAACCCGGCGGGCAGCCCCCCTTACCTTCTTCACTTTATTCTCCAGGTTCATGGCGGGGCGGGTCTAGCCGTGAGGCAGCTCCCACGGAGGAGTCTCCGCTCGCGCGCTCCGCGACGCTCAAACTTCCGCTGCCCTGCGGCAGTGGCTGCAGCCGAACAAAGGCCGCTCGGCAGCCAATCNGAGTCAGCCCCGGCGGGACTGCGGGTCACGGAGAAGGCGCCGCTGGTGAAGCATCTCGCCTTCGAGTGCAGGCGCCTCTAAACGCGGAGCCTCCCGAAGCATGAGAAAAGAGTAAATCTCGGGCTATAATGCGACTGTGCCCTTGAGGCCAGGAGGGCCAGTGGTAACCTGAGGTGCATCGGGAAGAGTATGGGCTGCAGGTGGTCCTGCCCCTCTGCTCGGCCCTAGTGAGGCACCATCTGGAGCGCCGTGTCCAGTTCTGGGCTCCTCAGTACAAGAGAGACAAAGAGCTACTGGAGAGGGTCCAACTGAAGGCCACAGAGATCATTTGGGGTCTGGAGCATCTCTTTTATAAGGACAGACTGCAGCAGCTGGGCCTGTTCAGTCTAGAGAACACTGACAGGGGATCATACTAATGCATAGAAATATCTCAAAGGCATCTGTCAGTTGGATGGTGCCAGGCTCTTTTTGACAGAATAAGGAGCAATGACCATAAACTAAAACACAAAAAGTTTCACCGCAGCGTAAGGAAGAACTTCTTTACATCGAGGATGACAGAGCACTGGAACAGGCTGCTCAGGGAGGTCACGGAGTCTCCGTCTCTGGAGACATTCAAAACCCACCTGGCCACGTTCGTGTGCCACCTGCTCTAGGTAACTCTGCTTTGTCAGGGAAATTGGACTAGATGATCTCCAGAGGCCCCTACCAATCCTAACATTTCTGTGTTTCTGTGTTTATTGACACGAGGAGGAACGGAAGGCGGCAGCGGGCAAGGTCCGGCCCTGCCCCACCTGGCCGAGACTCCTCCCGACTTCCCAGCGACTTCCTGGACAGGGCCGTGCCCACAAGGGCTGGGTCCCAGCCTCCACGTAACTTTCCGGCGGAAAAAGTTAGGCTCTGGTCCCAATATTCAAACTCTTATGCGTGTGTTCAGTCCTGGGATGTGGCTGATAATATAAAATATATTTTACCTATATAAGTAGTGCGAGATGACAGAAAAATTAACATTTGCAAGACTGAATACTTCCATAAGTATTTTAATGTTTCATATTTCTTTTATCTTTGGAAAAAGTAACAAACATTCATACAGACTTTATAGCTACCGTATGAAGTGGTGGCCAATAATTTGATCGATAATTTTGTTATTCATTTGCAGAATCTAGTTTTCTCTCCACATATACCAGCTTTTCTCAAGTAGATCTTAGGTAATTTTGTTTCTTCCCCAGAGGCCAGAGATACTTACCTTTCAGTGTTTAATTGTTTTTGTTTGACACCACTTGTTGAACAATGTTTGCAACAAAGCAAAAATGAGACCAGGTCTGGTTTTTGTCTGTTAACAGATACAAGCAAAGCTCTGACTTTTCTGCTAGGACTGGAATCATGGTGTATGCCACGGACCAACAAATCCTATAGATTAATCTATGCAGCAGACCTTGGCCAAGAAGTTCAGAACAAAACTAAGAGAGGGTGGGCTCAAGCTGTAGCATTAGAAAAAAATGGGAGAACATAGTCCACCAGGTAATGTTGCTGTGTTTAGTGTGTGTCTCCCTAACAGAGGTGAATCATGAGAGCTGTTGCATGTATTTTGTTTGGTTGGGTTTGGAATTTTGTTTTTCAGTTCTAATTCTCATTCTCTTTTGTTTGGTTTAGTAGTTACTTCCTGCTGGTTTGGGGGCTGAAAGACCCCAAAAGTTAAGAGTTTGGGAAGTTAAGAGTGCCTGATGTTGGTATACCTGGGACCATATAGTTTGAATACGATCAAGCCTCATAACTTCGTCAGACTAAGATCAAAGAGGTAAGCAGGAGATTATTCTTGTTCAGTGAATGTGCTGTCAAATGCCAGCAATTACAAAGACTAGCTAGGTGCATTTGGCCATACTAAACAGAGAAATGAAACCATCATAGTCCTCATTAAATGTTTTTCGTAAGGGAATGGATGTAGGAGCATATTTTCATTTTAGGAAACAAAAAAAGATGAAAGAAAATCTTGTCGTTTTAAGCGTATTTTGCTTATCCTCATCTCTCTGGGTATAATAGCAAAATAATGGTTTTGATCATATAACTTTTCTTTTTTTTCCCTCCTACTAAGCTATGACACTGCTCAGTAACTAATAATTTCATTTGCTTGTAGTTTTCCTGAACTTCCTGAGTTGGAGATGCTCTGGCTGTGATTCGTGCGTATTTCAATTGTGTCATTTAGTGCCAGAATATAGTAATTTTTTAACAGCTTACCAATCTACATATTCATATATGAAGCCTACAAATTCATGTATATAATGGAAAATGCAGACAGTAATATAAAACTTCTGTTTTGCAAACCAGCAGATTGCTGTTGGAACACATTTTCTCTGAGACCTGGATCAATAAGGAATGCATTTTAAGATTCTAACTGTTTTCTGTGTTTTCTGTGGCTTTAATTAGCCTGGCAGAAATAATTTCCTATTCCGTGAATGCGACTCTTCTACGTAAGGATTCTGAAGTTGCCAGGAGCACAGCAAGGGCATAGAGCTGGGCTTTCTCGTACCTGTCTGGGAAATATCAAATACCTGTTTTAAACATTAGTATTTTCTAACGAAAGAGCACGATGTATCCCAGCACTAACTTTCCCACAGCAATGTTCGTGAGCCTAACAGGCAGAAGATGCTTCTACCATATACATTTCTGGGAACATGGACAACAGAGAGTGGATGGTCTGTCAGATAATTTTCCTGGTTTTACAATTTTCTTTGCACTCAGATGCCATAATAATAAATGTAACTACATTTCTCCAAACATTAGATATGTAGATTTTATGGGTGATTTATATGTCCACCCTTGAATGGAAGGTATCATAATAACTTAGCAATGCTGAAAATTTGTTTCCACTAAAGCTGTTATTTATTAAACAGTTCTTCTGCTTAAACTTTTCAAGCAAATACTTGAGACTAGCTTCCAGTTAAATTCTTCTAGTTTTGATGTTTACTCAGTGCTTTATATGTCAGAAGTAATGACACTGTGCTTTTAAGATCTTTTCTTGTAAGTATAATCTGAAGTGTCATATAAATATAAGGAGTCTGTCTTGACTCACAGTGGCTTAATATGCTAATTCAGTTTAAAAAACATTCCAGTTTGAGAAAGGAAAAACATGTGCCTTTCTGTATCCACTTGAATAAACAAAGGAATCTTACATGGAATGTCTCATGGCAGGTCCAAGAAAAACCCAGAACAGAATTTGGGTGCAGAAATCAAAAGCTGTAAGTCTGGAGGCATTACTGATTATCTGGTTACCAGGTAAGCATATAGTTGGTTCTCCATTGTACTTTAATTCTTTTGCTTTTGACTGTCTCAGATTTCAAATACTGTGAATGTTAATATTGAGACAGTAATTTTGAGAATTGCTTCATGCTTGGTCCATTCAAAATCTAGAGACTAAACTTCACAGTATTTCACTCTTCAGAGAGGCTTATTATGTTAGGAAGTTTCGGACGTGTGAAATAGAGGCTGATTTAAGAACCTTGTGAAATTTGGTAACAGCTATTGCTTTTTTAAAAGAATATAGAAAGAAGAGGCTCTGCCTCACTTTTTCTATAAAGCCTGAGTAGATAGTGAATCTTCCCCCAAGTCAGAATACAAAGTTGTAAGATTTCCTCAGCATGATGGGGAATCAAACTACAGCTTCCACCTGTTAGGACTGTGACCTGGCTACCAGACTTTGGCTACATAGTTTAACAAGGTGTATTTAACGATGCTTTTGAAGTGTACAGAAAAGGAAAAGTGCTCCACTGAAGTAGTGACAGAGTAGATCTGTCTATGTGGCTGTGCAGTCCCAAGGCCTACCTTGGCCAGATTTTACAGTTTAACAAATGAGGGCTTGTTGTCCAAAGAACTCTTAACACAGGGTACAGTCATGCTCTTTCTTGTTCTCCCTGACTTTCCCTGTGACTTTTCAGTTCTTGAAACAGTGGCAAAGGAAAATGGCAGAAAAATGTGCTGTAACTTCATGATTATGGCACTTGTTGGGAAAATCAAAGCTTCCTTCAATCAGAAGAGGAACTTGAACCTTTATATTCCTCTTGGTGGACAGTTTTAGGGGTATAAAGGGGAGGGGACAAAACAATAGAAGAAAAACCTCTTCTAAAAGGAAAGAATTAGCTGTGCTCTGTTCTTTAAAAGAACTGGGATAGAAGGAGTCTCTTTTCCAACAGGCAGAGATATTTTCTTTCAAGTATGAGTGATTCAGCTAGGTTGGGAGACAGCTGTTAGCTGACTATCGTTTCTTTTTTGCTGAGTGTTCTTCATGGCTTGGAGTCTGTTTTGAATTATTGCACTGCTCCATGAGCTCTGTGTACCTTAGGTCCCCTAGCATAGAAATTAAACATGTGTCACTTTTAGGTTTCTAAGTCAATTATTGGATATAACTCAGAAATTATGTTCTGGAGAAGGGAGCTTATTCTTTATTTCATCTCTGGTTTTCAGTCCCAGTCACAGCATCAGTAGTTACAACCTGAAGAATCCTGCATTATTAAATCTCTAATTATTAAATCTCTCATAGAGGTAAATTTACTTAGGTAAAAACCCCTACGCAACACGTTCTCAAACACCTACTCAAATTGTATTATAAATTATAAGAAATTAAGTGTATGGTATCAGAAAAATACTAAGTAAAGCCAGAGATGCACTTCCTGTTTTTTGAAAAGCTTATTGTATAGTAAGTTTCCATAAATATTTAATTCATGGATGAACAAGGATCTGGCAAAATTAAGACATAAGAAGGGGGTTTATAAAAGAAGGTGGAAGCAGAGATGGGTAACCTGAGAGGAATACTGAGACACTGTCTGGCATGCTAAGATATGTCTATGAAAGCCAAAGTTCACTTGTAGTTGAACCTGAGAAATGACGTCAATAGCAGCAAGATAAAGTTCTCAAGTACACAAGTAGCAAAAGGAAGAGAAGGGAAAATGTGGACATGCTGCTGAATGGGGAAGCGGCCCTGGTGACATAGGATATGCAAAAGGCATTTCCATCTTCACCTCAGTCTTTACTAATAAGACTGGCCTTCAGAAATCCCAGATTCCAGTGGGAAAGACTGGAACAAGGAAGACATACCTTTGGTGGAAGAAGATCAGATCAGGGAGTACACAAGCAAACTGGACATATGTAAGTCTATAGGTCCTACTGGAAGGTATCCATCACTGCCAAGAAAGCTGGATGATGCCATTGTGAGACCAGTTGATAATTTTGGATTCATCATAGTGACTGGGAGAAG
>WEIT01039818.1:0-25082 GCA_013389985.1 Dryoscopus gambensis
GGCGCGGCCCAGCCCCCGTGGCCGCGAATACAACCCCCGGAAATCCAGACCCCAGTGGCAAGAGCTGAAACGGCAAGCACAAGAAAAAACCCGACGTGGACCACCGGAGTGACAGCTGTGACTGCAAACCAGCACCAACATCATAGCCTCGCTAAAGGAGCAGTTATTGCAACAAAAGTTTTAGGAATAGTTAGTTGGTATAATGTTAAGAAAAGTTATGGATTTATAACCAGATNACAATACCCCTTTCCCCATCCTACCTTTCCCCTTTACTACCCCCAGTTCATGTTTCCACAGGTTCCTACTCCATTCTTCCCTCAGGGGTTCATTCCCCAAAACTATCCTTTTCCATACCTTTCAAATCCATTTCCCCAGAATCCCATCCCTATGCCAGTGGTGGGTAAAAAGAGGAAGGGAAGGAATGTAGAAACCCTCTCCTGCCTCAGTTTCCCCTCCAAGCATACCAGAAATACTCTATTTGGACACTGGGACTCAGGGGGCAGGGGGGTAACCTGTATTCTTTTGAAATTGTTCTTGTTATTCTGTGTTTATTTTGCTGTTTCAAATGTTGGATTTTGAAACCCTTGAGAAAAAAAAACCTTCTTAATAAAACGAAAGGGTGAATTGTTGAGGGGTCTTCCCCCCCGTTCCCCTGGGGAAAAGGGGGCCCTCGGGTGGATGTGAGATCTGGGCACGGGGTTTCCCCTGCCCCTGCACCTGCCCCGGTCACACGTACCCCGACTGTGGGCTGCGATTGGCCCGAGGATGCTCCCCGGGCCCAGGGTACGCTGGCTTCTGGGATGATTGCTCAGTCTGTGTGCTGATTCCCCATGATGAGGACGCCAATAAAGATCTGCTGAAATATCCACAAAATGAGTCTTTCCTGATTCTTTCCACGGACCAAGCTGTCCCCAGGAAGGGTGCAGAAATCGCACCGCAACAGGGCTCCACTCCCAGTGGTAGCAGGGAAACATCCAGAAAGACATGGAAAATACAGAAATGGTAATGGCCTAGATTGTGATGGTTTCTATATTATGCTGGCTGCAGCATTCAGAGAGTTTCAGTGAGATCTTTTCTTCTGTGAAATGATATGCAGGATCCTCCTACAGCATGTGAGATCTTGCTGCAGATGTACCAGCTTCCCATGGAGGTGTGTTGTGCTGTGCCGAACTGACCTCAGCAGTGACATGGTGGTCAGCAGGGAGAAGCTGTATGAAACTGGCTGGCATAAAGGAAATACTGTAAAATAGACTCATCTATGTTATTCAGAAATAAGAGCATTCTTGCACAGTAGCTGCTGGAAGGGAATGTGATCTGAGCAGTTCTGCTTTGGTAGCAACGCTGGAACACAGGACTGGAAGACTTCAGTTTTATGATGTCTGTTCACAGCATGTCCAACTGATGCATATAGACAAAATGGGAAGACTGACAAGAATTCCTTCTTCTGAAGAGATCAACTGTAGATTTTGAAAACAAAATTAATGGTCAAAATGACTAAAAATTAGACACTTTGGGGGCAGGGGAGGGTTATGAAAGGAAATAAAAGGCAAAAAGCCCCTGTCAAACAGTTTTTGGAGTGAAGTTGGAAGAGGGATAAATCAGATGGTTCTGAGGAAAATGAAATGCACATGTTGCATTGCTCAGTGAGGATGGAATTGAGGAATTACCATGTGCCAGTGGACCTGAACGACCTCCACAGCAGATGTGAGCTGATATGATCTGTGAAGATGCACTGTAACAGTGCAGAGCAGGACTGAAAACTCCAGTCTTTGCATATATGTTAGTAAATCTGGCGATACGCACTTTCCACCGTGTAATAAAAAAGGCAAAATAAAAGCATACTACAAGGGGAAACGCAGGGATTGTTTGCGAGAATGAGAATTGAACTGGCATCCTGTTTGCACTCACAGTGTGAAAACAGTCAGTGCTAGATCAATCAGTTATTCAAGCAGAGTTATGGATCTCACTGCGTGTAAAATGTAGAGTGTATATCCAGGACGAGATCTAACCACAAGACCAATTATTTTTGCCCTTAGAGTAAAAATGACCTAAAGACCAATTTAGACTCACTGGGAAAGGGGATATCACTTCCCTAGTGTGGTTGAGTGGATGGCACTTAGGAATAAAAACATGTTATTTTTAATTGGCTGTGAGTTCCTTCATTTAACAAGGACCCTCTCAGGGTACAAAATGTAATAAATTGGCCAGGCAAGACCACAGAGGAAGCTGGGGGACTGCTGGAAGGATTGGGCTGGTACAAATCCCTGGAGGTGTTTTTGTCAGTCCTGTGCACTCTAACATGGTAAATTAGTAAGATAAATGTACATTAGGAAGTGTGTTCAACCTCCTGCTCTGAGGAAGAGTCCACCCTCCCTAGAGTACCTTGCACTGGTGTTTGTCTAACCTTTTCCTTGAAAATCATTGATAATGGGTGTCATGCCTGGAGGTGAAGGTGTAACTGTTGGCTATACATTTTCTGATATTTTTCATCTCCAAGAATGACAACTTGCAGCACAATCATCCTGTGCTGGCTCCTGTGAAGTGTGTTCACCAGCCACTGAACCTCTTGAGGACTCAGATCTCTGCACTCTGTCTTAGGATCATCATTTCCACAGAGGCAGTGCTTCCCAGTTTATCATCTCCACCCTGATTCATCCCATGACATTTGGCTCATCCCATGAAACTAGGCTGTCTTCATAATGAAACAAATTACAAGTGTAATTATCCAGTTGTCATATGTCAAAGGAATAGATACACAGGCTGAAAGAGAAAAGATTATAAGTGAAGTAAAATTCAGCTTAACAGTGGAATACATCCCTTGTTTCACTACTGGCCTGAGATGCAGACTGCCTCCTGTTTCCCCTCTTTTTAGCAGAAGACCTCTATGCTTCAGGATTAGCTGCTTCTTTCCACAGAAGAGTCATACCTGTCTTTAAAATCTCTTAGATTTACAGCACTCCACACATGGTGCATTGCAAAAGTGTTAGTTGTACGTATGTTCAATTGTGTCAGTGCCCCGCAGCACATCCTCATTTTTTTATTATTAAAAAGGTACCACAGGAACAGATGTTCTCTCGTGGTGTGTCTCTAAGGTCAGGCTGTTCCCTCAGCTACTCTGGTGTGGGGGCACAGGGAGACTACAGCACTTCTGTCATACCTAGTAATTTGGTGATATTCAAATCCATGTTTGCTGTGTTGTGACCCGAGTGAATCTGACCCTGTCTTGTGTGTTTGTGTGTGTGTGTGTAGGCATAAGAAAATAATACAGTATATACATACACAATAAATATGTATCTGAGTGAATATATAAATAAATACCTTCTAAAATGCAAAAAAAAAAAGGGCAAATTACACTGGTAATTTTTTTGTCTCAAAATAGGATTTCTTAAAAGTACACTACTGTATTAATCAAGCTTTCCACATTCTACTGTTATATTAATCCTTTTAAGTATTACTCTTTGTTTCTTACTGAATAGCATCATGCTTATTTCATACTCTGTCCCCAATTTACAGAATAATTTAAGACTTTAATCCTATTATTCCAAATGCTTGCAAGGCCAGGTACCATCTGTACATTTTCCAAATGTAACCACTCCTGTATTGCAACCAATACAAAGTAAACCTGGCATAGAAGTGGATCCATGGTCAGTCTCTCAGGATCTGGAGAAAAATGTTCTCCTTTTATCAGTGAATTATTTAGAGCAACTCCCTGGTGAGGCCTTTTTTGAGCAGCAATGAAGGTACCACATGGCAATTTCACTTAGACAAAATTACATGGGGTTTGGTTATAAAAAAGTAATCTAGATTAACATCAGAAACCTTAGTAAAGTCAGAGTATCTCAAGAATCTCAAAAGACATACCCATTCTGATCCACCAGATCCTGTCAGAGAAATGAGATAAGGCACACAGTTTACCCTTTACAGCTCTCTGTTGATTGTCCATCACGGCTTCAACCTCCAGGCCAGTGTCTGTCAAACGGCTCATGGTCCAGGACAACACTGAAAGCGGGATGGAGCTGGTCCATGGTTGGCAGCTGGTCCTTAAGGGGCCACATTTTTTGTTGTCCTCTTCCCCAGCATCCAGCCTGCCAGGTCTCACCCCAGATCTACCTGCTCTGTGAACATGTCTAAGGAGATAAAAAGGGTCGGGAGTGCTATCCCAGCGCTTGTCAGTTGCTGTGTAGTCATTTGTTCTTGTGTGTCATCGTGGATGAAACTTTAACTAATTATTCTTGATTGCCCAGGATCTTTTCGTTTAACCACACAGGGCCTATATTTACCTTCCTCTTGATCACTTCAAACTGTTTTGAATCCACAAGTTCTTGAAGACCATGAGGATTACAGAGTCTGTTTTTGTCTCAATTCTTCAGTACCTTAGCAGGCATTTCTTTGAGGAATACTGACAAGAATTCATCTAAACTATTTAAGTGTTATTTCTTTATCCTATTCTTCTCCTAGCTTATGTTTCTCTCTCCTAAAACCATTGCTCTAGGTAGCTGATCACATATAATACTATTTATGAAGACTGGTGCAAGAGATTTTTCATACAACTTTGTACCATTAATTATTGCTCTCCTCTAATTTGAATAATCAGCCTGTATGTTCTGTTGTCTTTTTCACACTTCTATTTTATTTCTAAACCTTTTTCTAGTTTCTTTTTATGTCCTTTGCTCCTTGTAAAATGACTTTTCCTGATTTTATCCCTGCATGCCTTTCTGCTTCCTTAATACTGGTATGATCAAATAAAGTGGTAGGTTCTTGCCTGTAGTTCTAGAGCCAGAGTGTTGTTTCTTATTACTGTAGGCAAATATGGAAGTCCAGAGTTAAAATCCCATCTCTGCAAGATGTTGAAATGGAAATCTTCAGTGCCGACACTTTCTCTGAACATCCCAATGACTGTGGTCTTTATTGCTTAAAAAAAACCTGGATTTTTTTTTTTATTTCCTCCAAAAAAACAGTGTGGACTTATCACACTGTAGTAGAGAAGGAAAAAACTTTCATGAATAGTCTTGAAAATTTGCCTATTTAAATACCAACTGAAATAATCCTTACATTATAATTTTATTAGAGTTTGTTACCTTTCCAAAACACACAGGTATAGCACAGCTGAGATGTAGCCAACCGGCAGTGAAGGGCAATAGCCAGGCAGGCTGTTGACAAGACAGAGAAAATGTTGTTGAAGGACAATGGAGCAATTCTTCTTTTCATGAGAGAAGTGTCACTCATTCTTTAACATCCTTGCAGAGCAGAGAAGGCGTCATTTTTTACAGTCTCATATTACCATAATGGCTCTCTGTTACACACTGAGGAGCTGCTAACAAGGCTACCCCCTGCCCTTTCTTTATAATTACTTCCAGGTTAATGCATCACTTTTCATTCGAGTTCATATGCCCCGGCCATGTTTTTCTCTTCTGGATGCCCATTCTGGCCTCTCTGTGCCTCAGACCCTGACAATATGAATATCAGTCTCAAAGCAGAAAGATTTTTCTGCCTCAGACAACTCTGTAATTTACATTTAGATTTATTTAATTTCCCAGACTCTGCAAGTTACAGAGCTGGGAACATTTTGGCCTGCAAAACCTTTTCTCAAATAGCTGAAGCTGCATTCTTATCCTCTTTTCAAACCATCAGACACCAGGTGCTGACCCAGTCCCATTAACCAATTACTCACACGTCACACAATTAATCTTTCATTGCTATTCGATCAAGTTCATTCCCATCCCCATATTATTCTTTACAATCCCGCTGTGTAAAACCTCACACTTTTGTCATTGTTCATTTTGCCCTATTTTGCACTGCTTCAGTCTGGGAAGTGAAGTGACTGTAAATGTAATTTATAGAATCATTGGCTGTATAGAAAGTCTTTTCACTCTGACCTGATGCGACAAGTTGTAATCGTTTCTTTGGAACCACTCTGGTTTGTCAAGTAGACAGGCTTCTTTCTTTAAATATCCAAAATAACAGATTTGTTTGAGCAGGATTAGGTGGTATTCAGAGCTCTATTGCTGTCTTATCCTTAGTCTCTTTTGTTTCACACACACCCTTTTTCATGCAGCCGTCTCCTCATACTGAGCTTTGGAAAGAAAAGGAAAGGAATTCTAGTAGGCAAAAGTTAGGTATGGAAATTGAAAGCTCCACCCTCACATTCCCCTATTTGAACTGAATTCAGTAAAAGCCTTTGCCGTATTTGGGGTGCAGCACCACGTGCTGCCTCTTGTGACAGAAACAGACCTCTATTCCCATTTCCCTCCCAGTATCCACATGCCAGGGACAAGGCTCTGCATTAGCATCACATCTGCTGAGCACAGGGCAGACAAATATTGTGGTTTGGTTCCAGAGAAAGAATAGCAACGTGGGACACACATCTGTGGGTGATCTGCACCAGCAGATCAGCTTAGGTGTCAGAGGATTATTCTGACTACCGTATCGTGAAGGAGGAGGAGGATGAAAGCCCTGTTTTCTTAGATGGACAAAAAACCAAGAGGGCAAGGAGAGATTGTTTACTTAATCCATCACCCTGCCATATGTCAAGTTCGGCTCTAATTATGTAAATCCTGATAGATGATCCACTAAGCAGCTAAAAGACATCCCAAGTGGGGACTGTACATCCTGCAATGAGGGGTGGGTGTGATGGTAGCAGGACATATGGTGGAATCACTGCCCTTCTCCATATGGCAGGCGAGGAATTCTCCTTTATTGTCTGTCTGAAGCACTGTCACTTCAGTTTGTCTGTGACTTTTGTCCCAACCATCAAAGATTTGAAGAACAGAATAGTCCTCTTTGTGATCATTTTCCCTACATTATTTTACACCCCTCTCCATTTTTGTTTCAGTAAACAACCTCAAATCTTTCAATCTTTCCTTCTAGGTAGGCTTTTCTAGATCTCTGATTATCGTCCTTGCTCTTCTTAGGATTTGTGCCTGGATTTAGTATTGAAATGCAGTGCTGGAAAACTAGACACAGCTTTTCCCAGGATGTTTTAACAGGACTGGACAAAATGAGTTGGTTACTTTAAAAGTGTGCCATGCTGTCCAAGTATCTATAATCACCAATAGGGTGATTACCCTTTTTCTGAGGCAGTGTGATGACTCAAGTTCACTTGTGCTTGCTTTGGTTCTACAAAAACCCTCACCATGTTTTTCAACATAGCTACACTTACACCAGTTTCTTTTTTCTCTATTTGCACAACAGATTACTTCTGCCTACAACAAAATACACTTTTATAATTAGCTTTGTAACCATTTTGGACTGGTTTTGCATAGTTGTGTTTTTCTGCAAGAAATCTCCAGAGCATGGTGTGAAATGCCATGTGGAATCCAGGGTAAATGACATTCTAAGGCTGCGCTGTAACCCTCTTTTCTGTTAGACATGATGATTACTGTTTCCTATCCTGATCTCTGACCCCTCATGAACCCTTAGGAGTTCTCAAGGATGGTCACTGTACAAACTGGAATAAAACTCTTAAGACCCAATTGATGTGAAAGATTTTAACTTCTTTATGCCTTAAATGCTTCCTAGCATATATTTCCCTGCTAAAAAAATGTGTCATTGTCCCTTACTCACACGTATGAAATGGCAGCCACGTGATCAGTTTCTCTTTTCAGCAAAGGCATGGCAGAAAGTTAAAGAGCTCTCCTGAAGCTATCTTTTGATTGCTTTCCTTCTCCACTGAATATCAGACCAACAACTTTTCTTAATCTTGGTGGTAACCTCAGTGTTCTTACAAATCATTTTCTTGCTATCTTCTTTTTTTATTCTTCTGTGTCTTTGAATGTTTTTTCTCTTTTTGTTGTTTGAAACCTGACTTATGTTTGTTCCATCATGAAACCTTTCTGACTCTCAAATCCAACTTAGTCATATTTGTATCTGATAATCTTTTCCTCTAAAGATAGGTACCTATTCCCCTGTTTTGTTTGTTTCATTTTGGTGGGATATTTTCCTAGAAATGCCGTCTTTAACACTTATTTACTTCGGATCAGAATCACAGATGATTTTACTGTGCAAACATCTGAATTCATTAAAGTCTCCCTCCCAAAACCCTACAGCTTGTTTTGTTATTCTCCGTCTTCTGGTAAGCATTATCTATCTGAATGTGTTACACTGATTCAGTTTGGATTTGATCATGTATCTACCTTTCCATCATCTCCTGCCGAGGTACTTGCAGCAGAATACAGGAACCGAACTGCTCTGACCAGTTTAACATCCTCCTCTATGGACCCTATGGGATATCCTGATTTCCTCTCACTTTTAGGGCAGTGTGTTTATAGAATCATAGAATGATTTGGGTTGGAAGGGACCTTTAAAGTTCATTCAGTTCCAACTCCCTGGCAAAGAGCACGACACCTTCCACTACATCAGGTTACTCAGAGCCCCGACACACCTCACCTTGAATGTTTCCTGGGATGGGTCGTCTAGCCCATTTCTGGGAAATCAGTTCCAGTATTTCATCACCCTTTCCATTAAATAAATTCTTCCTTGTATCTAGTCCGAATCTTCCACCTTTCCATTTAAAATGATAACCCTTTGTCCTGTTGCAACAGGCCCTGCTAAAAAGTTTCTCTCCATTTTGTAAGCCACCCTTAAGTGCTGAAAGGCTGCAATAAGGCCTCCCCACAGCCTTCCCTTCTCCAGGCTAAACAGACCCAGCTCTTAGGCTGCCCTCTCAGGAGAGGTGTTCCCGCCCTCTGCTTGCCTTCATGTCCGTACTCTGGACCTGCTCCAACAGGTCAGTATACTGAGGGCCCCAGGGCTGGATGCCATCCTCCAGGATGGGTTTCCCATTTTTCACTATCCTCTATTTAATACAAACACACTTGTTCAGCTACCTTAATCCTTACCCAGCTGCTCACTAAGCAACAGAGCACAGATGAGAAGGCAGTACTCCAGAGCCACCCCCAGAAGCCTGTTTCTGCTGTTATCCAAAACATGATTCTTGTTAGAAACAATTGGCACATGCAAGGGTTTCCACCCACTCTCCAACTCCTTGCAGTCACTTTTGTTCTGCCATGGTCATTCCTGTCAGTATTATTAATACCATGCGGATGAGCAGCACAGGAGCAGTTGGTGTTAGCTTTCACTGGATGCCACGTCTGGTTGACAGATACATTCCTCTGTTGCCCTTAGGAAAGAGGCAGCAATCACCACCACTGCTCTTTTGCTTCTTCCTGGAAATTATGATGAATTGCCGAGCCTTTGGAGTGCGCGGCTTTTCCTAAACTGCCAGTGAGATTGGCGTTATACCTGCAACATGAGAATTAGCTCCAGCACATGGTGTCAGTAGGAGTCAGGTTCAAAATAAACAAAAGGAGATGCCGAGGGGGAGTAAGAGAGTTGAGTTCCTTGCCAAAGGACGCTGTGTACAAGAGATGTTTACATGACTGGAAAAACAGCAGAAAGAGAGATCAGCTGGGTACTAGACATGTTTACAGGACTGAATCGTTTCCATAGCACATAGTTCAAACTGCTAGACACAGGTAAATCCCTGCATTCCCCTTCAGGAATCAGAGATGGTTTGTTTTTGTTGCTATGTTCCTTTACCAGTATTCAATTACCTTTAGAAAATCTCATGGTTTCTTTTGTGAGCTGCTGGCATAAAGGTTTCTCTGCCTTCAGTAACACAGAGATCTTTGCTTAGGAATAAAATCTCTTTGCTTTTTGTCTTGACACCATGTCTGCAGCAGTCTTGAAGGATTGTGTGTTTTGCTTTTCCCATCACTGCAAAAAAAAAAGAAGCAAACATATCAACACTAAGTATTTTGCCATCTGATAGCAGCTGTGCCTTTCAGAAGCCCTCTGTGCAAAACTAGCACTCTTCACCCTTTTGGAACATGACACTAGACAATCCCCCTCTGCCTTTCCTGAAACAGTGCAAATCTGCCGTAAATCCAGAGGCTTTCAGTGTGCTGCTGCACCTATGATCTACAAAGCATCTTGGAATACTGTAGCAGGGGATTAGGCAGTTCTGCATGTCGATATAATTAGGTGAGATAAAGGTGAAACTGGGAGGTCAGCATTCTGAGATGTCCTTGTTTTTGCAAGCTTAAGTAATTTATCCTATTATGTTCACAGGGCTTTCTGAGATAAAGTCTCTAAAAACACAGATAGCAAGTCCTTTGCTATGCAACACTTAAGTTGTACCTTCTTTCTGCTTTTTTAAAAATCCTGGAGTCGTATTATAAACCTGCAAAATGAAGTTCAAAGAGTTATTCTTGTCATCAAGAGCTTGAGGTGAAAATAAAGCCTTCCATTGTACATGCTATATATATTATTTTTAAGAGAGAATTTTCATAGCTGCAGAATATGAGATGGAAAAAAGGTGACTGCATGCAAGTGCAGTGCCAAGACATTTGTGGAAGTTGATTATTCCAAACATATCATAGGCCATGAATAGCTGTTGTACCAGCCAAAGTCTGGCAAANCAAAGAGCACGACACCTTCCACTACATCAGGTTACTCAGAGCCCCGACACACCTCACCTTGAATGTTTCCTGGGATGGGTCGTCTAGCCCATTTCTGGGAAATCAGTTCCAGTATTTCATCACCCTTTCCATTAAATAAATTCTTCCTTGTATCTAGTCCGAATCTTCCACCTTTCCATTTAAAATGATAACCCTTTGTCCTGTTGCAACAGGCCCTGCTAAAAAGTTTCTCTCCATTTTGTAAGCCACCCTTAAGTGCTGAAAGGCTGCAATAAGGCCTCCCCACAGCCTTCCCTTCTCCAGGCTAAACAGACCCAGCTCTTAGGCTGCCCTCTCAGGAGAGGTGTTCCCGCCCTCTGCTTGCCTTCATGTCCGTACTCTGGACCTGCTCCAACAGGTCAGTATACTGAGGGCCCCAGGGCTGGATGCCATCCTCCAGGATGGGTTTCCCATTTTTCACTATCCTCTATTTAATACAAACACACTTGTTCAGCTACCTTAATCCTTACCCAGCTGCTCACTAAGCAACAGAGCACAGATGAGAAGGCAGTACTCCAGAGCCACCCCCAGAAGCCTGTTTCTGCTGTTATCCAAAACATGATTCTTGTTAGAAACAATTGGCACGTGCAAGGGTTTCCACCCACTCTCCAACTCCTTGCAGTCACTTTTGTTCTGCCATGGTCATTCCTGTCAGTATTATTAATACCATGCGGATGAGCAGCACAGGAGCAGTTGGTGTTAGCTTTCACTGGATGCCACGTCTGGTTGACAGATACATTCCTCTGTTGCCCTTAGGAAAGAGGCAGCAATCACCACCACTGCTCTTTTGCTTCTTCCTGGAAATTATGATGAATTGCCGAGCCTTTGGAGTGCGCGGCTTTTCCTAAACTGCCAGTGAGATTGGCGTTATACCTGCAACATGAGAATTAGCTCCAGCACATGGTGTCAGTAGGAGTCAGGTTCAAAATAAACAAAAGGAGATGCCGAGGGGGAGTAAGAGAGTTGAGTTCCTTGCCAAAGGACGCTGTGTACAAGAGATGTTTACATGACTGGAAAAACAGCAGAAAGAGAGATCAGCTGGGTACTAGACATGTTTACAGGACTGAATCGTTTCCATAGCACATAGTTCAAACTGCTAGACACAGGTAAATCCCTGCATTCCCCTTCAGGAATCAGAGATGGTTTGTTTTTGTTGCTATGTTCCTTTACCAGTATTCAATTACCTTTAGAAAATCTCATGGTTTCTTTTGTGAGCTGCTGGCATAAAGGTTTCTCTGCCTTCAGTAACACAGAGATCTTTGCTTAGGAATAAAATCTCTTTGCTTTTTGTCTTGACACCATGTCTGCAGCAGTCTTGAAGGATTGTGTGTTTTGCTTTTCCCATCACTGCAAAAAAAAAAGAAGCAAACATATCAACACTAAGTATTTTGCCATCTGATAGCAGCTGTGCCTTTCAGAAGCCCTCTGTGCAAAACTAGCACTCTTCACCCTTTTGGAACATGACACTAGACAATCCCCCTCTGCCTTTCCTGAAACAGTGCAAATCTGCCGTAAATCCAGAGGCTTTCAGTGTGCTGCTGCACCTATGATCTACAAAGCATCTTGGAATACTGTAGCAGGGGATTAGGCAGTTCTGCATGTCGATATAATTAGGTGAGATAAAGGTGAAACTGGGAGGTCAGCATTCTGAGATGTCCTTGTTTTTGCAAGCTTAAGTAATTTATCCTATTATGTTCACAGGGCTTTCTGAGATAAAGTCTCTAAAAACACAGATAGCAAGTCCTTTGCTATGCAACACTTAAGTTGTACCTTCTTTCTGCTTTTTTAAAAATCCTGGAGTCGTATTATAAACCTGCAAAATGAAGTTCAAAGAGTTATTCTTGTCATCAAGAGCTTGAGGTGAAAATAAAGCCTTCCATTGTACATGCTATATATATTATTTTTAAGAGAGAATTTTCATAGCTGCAGAATATGAGATGGAAAAAAGGTGACTGCATGCAAGTGCAGTGCCAAGACATTTGTGGAAGTTGATTATTCCAAACATATCATAGGCCATGAATAGCTGTTGTACCAGCCAAAGTCTGGCAAAGCACAGGAACACAGAGGAGGAAGAACAAAACAAGACACCTTCTTGTTAGGTGATTGCTACAAATATGCGGTGGGGTTTTTTTGACCTGCAGTGCCTGCTGGTTTGCTGGTGGGTTGGTTTTATGTGAATCACTGTTTTGCCATAGGCTTAGTGAGTGGCTGTTGGTGGATGGGTCAAAGGTGGGAATTTAATTTCAAGGTCCAAACTGAGCAGAAAATCCATGGGACAACAGGCAACAGCGCAGGGCTAAGGTCCAGACTAAAACATACAGTCTATGGGATCATGCTTAGGGTAGCCTTTGGGCTGTATATCCAGCATATCATTAACTGAAAGGCAGACAGAAGGCCCCCAGGGAAAAAAATTGCCCAGGTACTTGTTTTATGTTCTAAAAAGAATAAAAATTGTGCTAATACCATTCAAGGAAAGAATTTTCTGCCAAGAGGACTCGATTCAGCTCCTTCTTTTGTGTGCAGGAGAGACATCTGCTGTTTCAAGCCTGGCAAGAAAGAACAAAGCACATGGAGTTCGTGACATGATGCTGAGCAGGGGCTCCATCTTCCCCTCATTCTAGGTTTAGGTAGCACACTGGTTTCTCTAATCATTTGCAAGTGTTCAGATTCATCTGCCCACGCCCGAGCTAGTCCCCTTAGGCTCTCTTTCTAGTTGAAGGAGGGAATAGGCATGGCTGCAGACTGGCTTTTCTCTTCCTGACATATGCAGTTGAAAGAGTTCAAATTGGCCTGTTCTGTGTAGGAGGAAAGCCGTGATGAGTGATAAAGAAAAGCCGAGATGAATGATAATCTCTGTTGGGGATTTTTCCATCAGCAACATCTGAAGTGAGGCAATATGAAGCCTGCACAAGAGATTGTGTATTGTTCCCGGCAAAAAAGAGCTTTCCTTTCACTTTTGTTATTAGCAAGAGCAATTTGTATAAAATGCATTTTGCTCTCCATTATAGCCGTATTGTGCACAGGGACCCCAGGCTTCAGTGGCAGTGCTCCCCTGCAGCCCTCAGCCTGATGCTGCTAACAATAAACATCTTCTTTTGTTCATGACATCTCCCAGGGAAGCATGGAGAGGTGTCATATCACAGACTTCTGGGCCCCATTTTTATATAATTAACTGGTTTGCCACCTGAAATGCTGTAATTAAGCTTTCATGTGTAAAGCAGGAACATATGCTACTGTCAAAAGAATGTGAATGAGGCAAGTCAAGAATTTCATGTTAATTTAACTTTACCGTGATTAACTCTCTTCCACTTGTTAGTGGTGACCAAAGGCAGAAACTACTGTTGCTTGCACACAAACGGGGCAGGGCTCTCAGTGAGGTGCACTGCGCCGTGCACTAACAACACGACCTACCTTAAAGGTAACAGTTGGTCCTGTCCAGCGTGACTAATCTCAGCGATGCAGGGAAATTTTCTGTTGCTGGTCAGTAACGCGTGCCTGAGTTAGTTTTGGATGGACAGGAGAAGTGTGCTAACATACTTTGTTTTTATAAGAATACTAGATGATTTCCAGTTCACAAAGTCTCTGTGTACAACAGCATTCTACAAGGAGTCATAGCATGGGTTGAGGCATTGGCCCACTATCCCCCACATGATATGATTGTTAATCTGTCCCTAAAACAAGTTTGACCTATGCCAATACACCCATGCACAGTCTATGGGGTGACACAACAGCTAACACAGAGACCATGTGTTTTGGGACATGGCCTTCAAAATTGCTTGCCCGTTGCTTTGTTCCCCCGTTGGTTCAGCCACTGACTGGAACAGTGCCTTGCAGACCATGTGTTTTCTGTTGAGTGGTCTTTATGACTGTGGCTCATTAAAGGAAAATTAGAACTGTACACAATCCTGACTCCTGCGTGACATAAGAAATCTGATTACAGGATCATTTTTGCTGGTTAAAATTTCAGGCAGTAATTCAACTCTCCTATCCAGCATGATATTTATTGGGCTGGCAACAAGAAAATGATAATTATACTAAAAAACTGCACAGATTGGAGCTGGAAGCAATGAGACAATAAAGCCCCACAGTATCAGCTGTATAGCTGCCTCCAGGCTAGAGCTGCACTTTGAGTCATCCTATTTAGGAGCTGTCTCCAGCACTCACTGAAGTCAACAGGAGCCTTTGATTTCTTCTCGGTAGGTGCTGGATCAGACTGTTACAGTCTCCTTTTAAAGTATAAGAACAAGGGGGCAAAAGGCAAGCTTAGTGAGCCACATTGTACCAATGAAATAATATCACTTTAAGAAGAAACATTCTCCTTGGAGGAACATAAAATGTGCAGGGGGATGAGAGTTCAGGGCACTGCAATTACTACATAATAGTAAAATTTCATCAGCAAGCAAGGACGAAGCTGAATTTCTGGGGTAATGCTTGGTGTGCAGCATGGGAGAGGTTTGTCAAAAACCAAATCCACGGCTGGAAAATAGGCAGCATTTAGAAATAAAAACCACAGCAGTTTAACAGTTCAGTTTGCATGCAAGGGGCTTGAAGTTAAAAATGTATTATATACTCATCTAAAACTTTATGGCGCTTTGAGATGTATCTGCTGTATATCTGGTGGAACACACCAATCATTTGGCAAAAAATTGCCCAAAAGTTCAGAGAATGAATTAGTTAGTTAAAGCATTATCCATTTCTTTCTGAAGGCCAGTCACACAGGGGTCAAGTTGTTCTGCCAGGAAAATGTCCTAAGGGGAATATTCTATTTTACCTTTGTCAGCATATTGCAGAGGATTTCCCTCAAGTCACCTTTGTATATTTTATTCAATAGGGCGTGATCCTGAAAGGCTACAGTCACCCTTTGATCAGAGCAATTTCATGCAGTCTGAGGATGATGAGTACTTGCAAGGACATGCTGGGGACCTCACAGGATTAGGTTTTGGGCATCTGTGTTCATATATTGGACTTCTGAGTTGGAAAATGGGACAGGTTAATTATTTGATACAAGGTGCTGAAACTGTGCTAATCAAAGCATCAGTGCAAAAGGTATAAGATGAACTCCAAATCTTCTTGGTTTTATCTAATTAAAAGCAATTCTAACTTTAATATAGGTTTGTGTATTTAGTATTAAAGATATTGGGAGATGGAAATGGAAGAAATGATCCTGCACAACCTCTTTCATGAAGGACTTAATTTGTTCTTGCCTGCTTATTTTGACTCTCTACCTAGGTGCTATTGAATTTTAACTGTTTATTAGATAATGGAAAGATTTACTGTAGTGCAGTCCTTCTGAGAAAAATAAAAACATTTAATCCCTCCTCAGGGATTTGGCAATCAAGGAATAGAAAATTGTATTCTGGAGCCCAAGTTAATGAGAGCTCATTCTGTTCCTTCTGGACAAGAGTGCCCCACGTCCCCTGCTGGGGGGATAGGGGGAAAGCTGGCTCTTCACTGTCATCCAGAGGCTTGAGCAATTAATTTGTAGCATGGGATTGCAGGTTGGAACCCATTACATCCCAAGTGAAAAAAATACTCATACTGCTATGGTTACTGTTCCTTCTGATTCTCCAGAATGTCAGTGGATTTCAGGACGGAGATGAAGACAGGGCTCTGGTTATCTTGCCATGATGCTGCAGCACAAAAAGGCAAGGTGCCACCAACTACATGGCAGCACTGTATTTTTTCCTGTCCAAGCATTTTTAATGCAGTGCCCAGGCACCTCGGAGATAAATTCGTCATAATCAATTCCCCTTCTAAAGGGGTGGAAATCTCTCGTCCCATTTTTCATTTCAAACCACTTTTTGTGGTTCCTCTACCTCAGTGGCTGTCTTTCAGGAGCAGTGCTGATGGGTTGTGCTCCAAGATTCATTACTGAAGAAGTCGTGAGTAAAATTGATGGGTCGTGCATTCCACTATCAAGGTGACTTGTTTGACTGGACTGCTCTGCTTTTCTATCCATTAGCAGAAAGTACCCTTTGTTAGTAAGGAATTCGATCAACAGACTGCATAATTGCCATTTCTGTCTTAGTTAATGGAAAGAGTCATGTTGCAGTCCCTGTTTTCAACTATGTGCAACAACCCTCACATTAAAATGCAACAAATTAAACAGAGCTTTTACAAAAGCCTCTTTTTTAACTAACAGTTAAACAGACTGCGAAGTTTATATGGCTTGCTTTGGACTGAAAATTTCAATTCAGGGCAGAACTATACATAACAAAGAAGCCAAAATAATTGAGAATTGAAGCTCCTTCTGTCAGCTTACATGCAGTCATCAGACTCGGAGAGTGGATGTAATAGCTGTCTTTAGGAGGCATAAGGAATATGTGCACATTCTGGTGCTGTTTTGACACCTGAATAATTTAGAAGACTATCTTCTTTATTATATTTAATGTGTGCCTCTAGAACTTTTTATGGTGATCCTATGATTTGAGGCCACATTTTCTGGCCATGGTTCCTGTGTCTTTCCACTGTCTGAAACACTGGGAGGGCAGAGTGGCATCTGCACCACCTTCGCTGTGCCAGCCAGGGCAGCCGCCAAGAGCAGCATTGTCTGGCACGGCCATAGGGAAGGTATGGCCACCATGTGCTCTCCTCTCTCTCCTTGTGCTCTTCCTTTAGTTACCAAAGTGAAGGGGAGCAGGGCTAGGATTTAAGATGAAAATATTCTCAGGTTTTATGGTAGCTCATATTTATCTCTGTCAGACTTTTCCTTCCTTTTATTCATTTGAGGGCTTTGAGAACTAACAGCCCAGCAGCATTGCTATTCCGAAGATATTCTGATATATTTCTTTGAAAAGACAAGCCACCTGTGGCCATACCAACTCTGGATCACCCACCATCATTTCCTTCATGACCTTTATAGATGTCAGATGAGACTGGGTTCTTTCCCCTCCTAGTTCCTTCATTCTGCACTGGATGCAATTTCAGGTCCCAGAAGTGAAATCAGGCAGCACATTAATCAACTCTGCTTCCCAGTTCTCTGCACTTCTGTCCTTCCATAGTTTATTTTTTCTGGGTAATGTAACACAGATTTAAAAATAGGGGTATATTATCCTCCCAAAATACACAAAATTCTGGTATCAGCAGTGGTATAAGCTCATTTCGATGAAAGGAACCATTTTCTTTCTGTGGAATGAAATACCTTATCTGCCTGTTTGGGTTACATTTCAAGTGTTATGCCTCCTACAGCATACAGGGCTGATGTTGCATGCAAGTCATCTGCTCAGTCTTTGGTATGCTGCTAGAAAATATTTCCCTTAACAATTCTTCATTGTATGCCATCACATGGATCACAAAAAGAAAAAGCTGAATTATGGAAGTAGAAGCACAGAGGGGTTTAAATGTACTCAGCTAACGTGTGAAACTTAATGGCTATTTCTGCAGCTGGGAGGGAGAGAAAAATTTTGTCTGAACATCTCTAGTTTATTCTTCACGGCTGTCAGAGTGACCAGAATGCTTTATCAAACATGTTTTTACAGTGAGATGTAGAGCCCTGTTCTAAATACTATACTTTTGCTAAAACACACAATAGTGCAACGGAGAAAGTGTGTTTGGAAAGGAAGAATATGTGCTTTTTTCATGTGTTAAAAAAATGTAAACCAAGTTCATTAGTTGGTGTCCTAGTTAACAGCAGATGGTAATTTTAGAATTTCATATATATAAGAATTTTTGCATAAAATTAGACTGAAAAATTGAAAAAGTGCAATTTGTCTAATTCTTTTTATTCCATAAACTAGAGAAACAGTTCCTCAGACTCAAGAGAAGTTATTTTTCTGCTGCAGTTCAGTTATGTAAAACGCATACATCACATTAAAAAAAAATTAGAAAATTGTATAGTAATGCTTTGTTTTGTTCTGGAGAAAACAATGTTGTCATGCAATTGCTTTTTTGCTGAACTCTTTCACTTGACCCTGCTTGTTTATTATAATGTTTTAGGTGCCATAGCTTGGGGTTTACTGACCCCTGTTTGTTGCCCATTTGCTTTATAGTTACCAAGTATTGTAAGGCTTGGAAAGATAAGTGTAAAAATTATAATTTGGTCCTGCTCATTAGAAATGGATGTGGAAAAAGTGTTAGCAGTAAATGTCATCTTTCTCAGCTTTTACTATAAAAGCCTGAAGGGCTGCATCACCTCAAGCTGGTCAGCACTAACTCATGCAGTTCTGGAGAGCGTGACTTCTTCAATGGGCCAGGCTGAGGAATTTTTGTAGGAGGGAAAACAAGGAAAACTGTGTGTTGGGGAAAAACTATTTGTAACAGCTGCATCTATTTTTTTCCTACATGTGGTCCTTTCAGTCTCCTAAGCAGGAGTGTTGCCATATTAATTGGGAACTAAAAATAAGTAATTTTTTTCAGGTTGTTGGTCCGTGCTTCTTTAACAAAGTGCCTGATCCAGAGAAGCATCACATCTCATGCAGCCACCATGTCCTGGCACTCTTGGACTTTTTTGTAACAAAGGCACTTCCTCCACTTTTCCTCCTCAGCTTACACACAGTGGGGTATTACCCATGGCCTGCGAGTCAGGTGTGAAGCTTGGCTGTGTGCAGCTTGAAGAGACTGCTCCAGACATTTCTGCCTTGCTCAGGTCAAAACATTAGAATATTACGTACAAAGTTAGAGCACTGCCATGAACAATATGGTGTCTACAGGAAGTAAAAATTCATGTAGTAATCAGAATTCTTTTACTGAGTGAAAAGTCATCCAAGATGCATGTGAAGAATCAAAAAGATGAGTTAGAGCTTTACAGGGGTACTGCTTTTATCTGAACAGTCAGGTTTGAAGAAATCAGGAAGCTCTTTTTATAAGGATTTAATTTTCAGGTGTGAATTACAGAGGGTGTGTGGCACAGTATATGAAACCTTTGTCCATATCTAACACAAGTGGCTCATGGCTCAGTTGTAGGAGTAGACTTACTGAAACCTACTAAAAACGGCTTACTAAAAATGACTAGCACATACCATTAAAGGTCTACCCTAAGTATTTTGAGATTGAATTAACTTTAAATTTTAAACTGAATAAATGAATTAATTTTTAAATTTAATTAAAGCAATTTACTCTATATAATTACTGAGTTTTATACTTTAATAAAACATAAAATCATAAAAATAAATACAGCTGTAATACTTTCGAAGTTATTTTTTCTTGAACTCATTAGGCAATACAAGCATTGTTCGTATCAAAAATGTCCTGTGTATTTGTTTGTGTCTAATGGAAATTAAAGAAAGATAAAATGTAGAAAGAAAACTTACTGTGTACTTCAGCTGGACCATGCGCTTTAACTCTAAGTAGATTAGGTTATGATGGTACAGAGAAGCACAGAAAGAGGAAAAAACTGGATACTGTATTTATGTGGATTCTAAGAAGTTGCACAGCTTTTTATTTGCCTTGTTACAGAAAAAAAAAACCTCTGCAAATTAACTTGATGGCTGCTTGAAAGGATTAATTCAGAAACACAGTATCTTAGAAGGACTAAAAGCCCTGGAATACATTTCTAAAAGCTTCCCAAACTGCAAAAAAAAGTAACTTAAATTCTTTAATTTTAAAGATAAATATTTATTTTAAAATCAGGCTTCTAGTACCATTTTGTTCATTGTAAAATTCAGTAGATAGCTTTGTAACTCTTCTTTGCTCAATCAGCTACGCAGTAGTGTCCTGAACTGTCAGTTTTCTGTGGTGGAGTATTGTAGTGGTGTGTTTTCCCACTCCTTTTTTTGCTAAATTGCCTGCCCTCCCCACGTTATCCTCTCTCCCCCCATCCCTATTCCTAATCACTCCCTCGGGTTCTCCTTCTGTACCCTAATCCTGCCCCTGTGCCATTGGGCCATTAGTCCATGTGCTCTCTCCGCCCTCCTGATCCTCATACAAAATCCAGCCTCATACCACAGGACGCTCTCTCTGCCTTGGGGTATCAGCCTGTGCTGGTCCTCTCTTCCCTTGGGACCATGTGCATAAAGCTCCTCTGAGGTCCCCATGCGGCGTGAAGCCTTCTCGCCTCCTTTACCACCGCCGTGTTGCAGAAGCCGACATCTAGGCGGAGCCGTGCGGGGCAGGCAGCCCCGCTGCGCTCTCTGGGAAGGTCTGCGGCTTGCCATTCCAGTGGCAGAAACTACAAACTGCAACAGTCTCACCCACTAATTCAAATGAACAAGTTTACAGTGTTCATGAAAATAATCTGTACTTCCACCTCCCCTTGGTAGGTCATCCTCCTGATACTGAAGAGATGGCTCTCTACTTTTAGCCCTTTTATTTTAGCACATCCCTAGCAACTGAAGAGATTCAGTGAACTGCTAACTTTTCTTCCCCTTGAACAAGCATTTTCTTTGTGTTTGAAACGTCATTTTATGTAGTCAGTCATACTGGACTTTTTAGATAGTAATTTTTACTGCACCTCGTAAATAGGGGTAGTAAGTCTTAATACTGGAGGTGAGGAAGACCTTAGTGGAACACCATCAGTCGCTGTATTTTGAGTTATCCATTTGAGGTATGTTTCAAGTTACCAAAGGTGTCTCTGTATGACAGCTGTGCCCATTGTTTGCAAGGGGAGCTGAAGAAATGTCTGTCCAACAGGACTGCTCTGAATCCTTCCCTGGCTTCTGTTTATAACTCTTCTTTTTCAGCTAAGGCGGGAAATGTAATTAGTGTATAATGACAGCTACAACAGTCTCAGAAACATGAGAGTGATTCCCATGATGGCTGAAAACTCCCCTATGCTGTGTGTATAATCAGGTCCAGTTTTCAAGTTCTAATTACCTTTATTAATGTTTAGTGCAGGAAGTACAAAGGCAACTTAAACAAGGATATAAAAAGCACTGGAGTATTGAAACACTGGTTTCATGTAACTGACTCTTATTGAAAGACATATTTCTCAGCATTTTGTAAAGAAAAATAAAGTAATTTAGAAGAAAGATATTAGATTCTTAATACACTCTTATAATAAGGAAGCTTTAAATAACGGAGCAAAGATACTAACAGTAGCTTCCTACTCAGTAACATTGGTAGCAACTCTTTCTGATGTGCAATTAATAAATAAGATAGCAAACACGCAACACTGTACAGTGACAGTGGGATAAAAGAGACGCAATCACATGCAAGACTCCTGTTGTGCCAGCAAGTAAGACTTTATGGGCTACTGGAAAATGAGTTTGTGAAAAACCAATTGAAAAAATCTTCTCCATTATGTGTTCCTTTTATAGAAACATATTAATTCGCATGTGAAAAGAAAATATTACACTGGTAAATAATTGTGAAGAAATTTTCCCCCACTAAAGACACAATTGCAAAACTTTGCAATCAAAGCAACTGTATATATTATTTTGATATAATAATCATAATAACCTTAAAAGCAGTGATATATTAATTACACATAAAGTATATTATTTGCATAGATTTTTTGTTTACTGCCCATGGATATCATTTGGTAAATGCATCTATAATTCAGCAAGCTTTGGTGCTCTTTGATGAGCTCAAACTGGAATATGGCTGATACTGTATATTACTGTGATAGTAAGGGACACCAGAATGATATATTTTTTTTACTTTAACCTCCTAAATATAGAAATTACAGTAGAAAATATGAGAATACCTTTTCTGTTATTTACTTACCCTATTCCCAGGCATGATGATTTAACAATACTTAAAAGATATTCCTATTTTCAGAAGCACTCAGGACAGGTGGTCAGCAGCCTGTCCACTAAAAGGATTGTGCTTTGGAATAATGTAGTATTTATTTTCTTCTGATACTTTTCATATGCTTATTAAGTAAAATCATACAATAAAAAATCATCTTGCAGTTATGCAAAACTATAGTATTGTTTTGTATAGTTTTACAAACAAAGTTTAGAAGTAGATCATTCATCCACAGAGAAATTAGGAACTCAGAAGTATGTAATATCAATAATAGAAAATTACTGTATCTTTAAAGATGTAGTGTAGGCTATTGTTTTTAACTTTTATTTTATCTTTTATATGATAATTCTATAGTGCTCGCAGTCTTGCCAAGAGAGCTTCTACTTCTGGAATGGCTTCTCCCTTAGAAGGAGACCCGATACGATTTATTTTCTTCTCTTTGCTGCCTTCTCCATGACAGGCTTCCTTTCTCCCAACAGCCTTGCTCAACACCTGAGAACTTGTTTCCACATCATATGTAACTTCTTTGGTGACTGGGCTTCTTGTCAAATTTAAACTGATACTGTGGTGCGAACACGGCTTCTCTAGCTGTCCTTTCTGGTTCTCTGCAGAAGACAAGTCAAACAAACTTTGTTTCACTATTAAAATACGCAGTTTCAGTATTCTGTAATATAAAAAGACCTCTTGATCAGACAAATTTTACATGCAGATGATGTAGGTACTCCTACATACTAGAAGGAGTAATGATTGCCAAGGAGGCAAGACAAAATATATTATCACTTCAAAAGCAGTGGACTCGGTCCCTTGGAAGTGGTATAGACTTTGCATGTCTTCATAAGGTTTAACATCCATATTTCTTACCAAATTATGGATATAGCCTGACAGGATCCTCCTTTCTTACTGTAGTCAAAGAGAAAACAGAGTACCTAGCACTTCTCAGTATCTTCCAAGGTTTTACCTGGTTAACTAAATTTCCTACATATTTTTTTAATTGTTCAAATTTTAAAATGTATTTAAAAATATATTTTAATTTAATTATCCATTGTAATACCTTTTCTTTCCTTTGTGAACTTTTAGGCAACTAAGTAATTTCAAGAAATTGTGTAATTCACTATTTTTTGCTAAACATCACTGGCATTGCCTGTCACACAAAGTTGCACTCAGTTAATATCCAGGCAGGAGTTTTGCAGGTTTGGCACGTATTAAGACAGATTTCTTTTTCTGTTGTTCCCCACCCCCCTTCCAGCTCAAGTGACTGTTTTCCAAACCAGCATATGAGTGGCTCCTCTCATAGATCTCAAACTTTTTAAAAACAGGCCTACTCAATATTCATGTAACCTTGAGCAAGGCTTGAAAATGCCTTCAACACACTTGACATGACATTTAAAGTTTTTTGGTTATTCGCTGAAAGATGTTCCATCATCCCAATAGTAATGACTTTGGAGCACAGGCAGTCACTCATGACAGTGTGTTTTATGTGAGTGCTGAAAATTCCTACTGAAAACAGCTTGTACATTAAAAGGCAGCTGCTGAAGATATTTACTGCACTGTCATTCCCTGACCAGGGGCTCTCGGTGATGGATGAGGATTTTATACACTTTCTTGGACAATCTCAGCAAATTTTCTAAGTACGATCACCTTTTGGGAAGTGGAGGAAAATAAGTATCTCCTTTCCATCATGTTCTAAATCAGATAAACAATTCTTAATTAAAATTTCTTAAGACAAATTTGACACTTAGATGAAAAATGTAATTTTTGTTCTACACTATGGAAAATAATTTGACCTTGAATATGCAGCAGCACAGTTTTCCTGAATCACAGGAGGCCAAAGACTGGTTATGAACACATCTTTATAATTACATGTAATAAACCCGTCATATATAATTAAAATATCCCCGGTATGTGCACTCTTAAATACCCCATTCTACTTAAATGTTTATGCTTATTGATTCTAAACACATATTTGCAAGCTGATAAAAGCATGCTACCTATTTCAATATACAAACTACCAGCTGTACCACAGACCTTTCTGTTTACATTCAATCTAGGGGCAGCAAGAAAAATACTTGGTGTTTAAACATTAACACTTTTAAGTAAAAGAAAACATATTGTCATATAATCAGAGATGAAGCATAGCTACTGGATTTTTTAAAAGCCAAAAAGAAATTAGGAACTGAAAGTAAGCTTTTAAAATGTACCAACAACCAAATTTTAACTACTTTGCAGTTCACCCCCAAAATGTGAAGATGAATTAGGTATGGTGAACTAGACTGTATAACAGATGTGGGGAACACTTATGAACTGAGGCCTCAAAGTAAAATCCAGCAGTAAAATCCCCAGTTTCGCAGAGTGTACACAGGGTAGAGCAGAGATGCCTTAGAGTGAGACTCACAACTGCAGTCTAAGCAAGGAACTGCTGCAAGCTAGCTATTAATAAGTAGCACTTCTTGGGATCTATCCCAGCTCTTTTACCAGTTTGAAACTCAGTAACTAATTGAGGCTTGCACTTCAGTGTGTCCCATAAATTGCTACCTACAATGTGGAATTGTTGCATAGGGATAGGACAGAGTAAAGCTGAAGAGAGCTGTGCCTTTTTTGTCCTCTTAAATCAACAGCAATTGTGAATTTCTGGGTATAGACTAATGAGTAGAATATTCAACTTGAATGACCAGCCTTTCTCTTAGGTCTGAAGGGTTGTGCAACAATGAAAAACAGCATTAGGAATGTGCCTCTAAACAGTTTTTAGTTTATATGAGTAGTTCTTGTTTCATCTCCTTAGCAATGATGATGTCAAGATTCACTAGAAAAATCACCAAGTCTCATGCTAGTGATTAGTAGCATTTCCTTAATAATGAGAACACTTTGGTCTCAGCCATGTACAAATGATACTGAGTAGCTAGAGTCAATTAAAAAAATAGTCCTTGGACACACATATTTTATCTAAATTCAATATTACCATCTTAAAGCTGTTATTTCAGCTGCTTTGTAAATCAGGTGGCA
>WEIT01039819.1:4520-24036 GCA_013389985.1 Dryoscopus gambensis
CCAGGACTCCCACGGCCGGGAACCTCCCCGGCTCCACTCCTTGGCCGGCACAGTCTCTCTCTTGGTGGGGGGGGCAGGGAGGGGGCGGGAACCATCTCATTGTCTCTCCACCCTTCCATCCTGCAGAAGTTGGCTCAGTTCCATTTCTTTCCACCCTCTCTCCCTCTCCAGCTCCAGCCTACCTCCCATCTCAGGCCGCATGGCTGCCCCTCCCCCACCCAGGCCCAGGCCCCAGGAGGAGGACATCTGCTCCTTTCGCTAACCAGAACACAAAAGGAAGTTCCTCTGGGATTCTCTCCTTTATCTCCCTATGTTCTCAGAGGTGACAAATCTCTTCAGTGGTCATACCAGATGTCAATATTCAATCTGACCACTGACTGGTTTGACTATAACTTCCTTAAAAAACTCACTTCCTTTTCAAACCACGACACCTGGTCTCCATGACATTCTGGGACACAAGGTCAGTCAGGAGTCATCCGTTTCCTCAGACACGAAACTGAATCTGAATTCCAGCAACAGCCAATCTATTAATGATCTACAGCCACTGCTAACCTGCAGACTTGTCTGATGGTGTAGACCAAGCCTACATCCATGAAATGATATCTGACCTTGCTCGACAAGACCTGAAGTCCTAGATCTTAATCATGTACCTCTGGCCAGAGATGCTTGCTTGGTCCATGATTGTAGTGTGTACTCCAGAATTTCAGTTGCACCTCTACCTTCAGCCTTCATTGCTGATGTTTAACATATGATGTGAAAAGGATTTCAGGCACATTTCATGTACTTTGAGTGTAGCTACATGGTAGCAAGGGCAAATGCACACTCTCATTTTTTCATCTTCAAGAGTGTCTCTGGGTTTTGGTTTGGGACATGCCAGAAGAATATTCACCAAGAGGACATTAGCCTACACACTGGATGGACTGAAGTCATGGGGCCAGCTTTTTAACCACTATCAAACAACTCTATTTCACAGTGTTAGCCAAGCATCCCAATTAGAAGCCGGCATCACCTGTCACAGATAAAATGGGATTTGAGAGCATCAATTTACAGGCTAAATAAAAGGACGACGACAGCAGATGTGAGAGACATTTTGGGGATTATCCTAAGACTTGGATTATTCTCAGGACCAGGCAGGTACAGCATAGGTACTATCTATAGAGTCTCAGGTTCAATACAGATGTAGCTCCTGGGAGCAGGGAATATGGCATACAAAATGCAGAACTAAATTATCACTGCCTACGTGCAGAACATGCATCTCTTACAGCAAGAAATAGTTAACAGACATAGAATGAACTCATGCAGAGCTGGTAGATATGCCCAGTTGAATGATTCAGTTTATATATTTAATCCTTCTTAAACAGGTTTATCCTCCACAGAGTTTCTCATTTCTTCTTCTTTTCCATGATTTAGCAGCCAGCAATCTTACAGCCCTACTGTGCTTAGAAGGGGGCTCCAATTTTTTTATTTCTAACAAGGTTTCCAGCAGATTTTGAATGTCATACAAGTATGCTATTTGCACATTAACTTCTTTCAGACTGAACACATTCAGAGCTAAATTATTATTCTCGAGATCCATAAAGGCAAAAGAGCCATCACTCCCTGTTCTGTAGAGGCAGCACCAGTCCTGGGCAAGATTTAGCAGCCACTTTTTTTTCTGAACATCTACATTTGAGAAACATTTAAATATTTAATTCTCTTGTTTCCTGACAAGGAGACTTACCATCCATTGTCATTGGGTGGGAGACCTAGAGCCACATGTACAGGAGCAATCCAAAAGTTCAAATGGTTTAGGCAGCTAAAGTGAAAGCAGTCGAGCTTGGACTCTCAAGTCTCTGGATTTGAAAACCTATGACTCTATAAGAACAAAGCTGAACTGAGAATGGCTGTGAAATTCTACTGCCAGGTAACAAGATTAGTTGTTGAGCGTTTTGGGACAAAGAACTGAAAAGGAACAGTATTGCAACTGTCAGAAAAATCAGGACTAGGTTCATTAATAATTCACAATAACTTATGGAGGACAGGGGCCTGCTCCAATCCTGATAAATAAGTGGAATACTTATCCTTTGACCATGCTTCATGTGAAACCAGTAACATTTTATATGCAAGCTGATTCAATTTTCTGCATGGACATTCAGCATGCTACTGAAGAAGCAGCAAACACCAACAAAGATTACTTCAATCTGCAGCTGGAAGTAAGGGTATCGTCTGTCCCACTGCGGGATGAGCTCATCATACTGAGGGAAATGAACACCATAGAACACTTTCTTGTAAAGGCTTTGGATGGCACTTTCATCCAAAACCAACAAACAAAAATTTGGCATGATTTCTGTCATACATAACACCATCATCAACCACTTAGCTCAAACATCAAGATATCCATTAGATAATTGCATATCCAATGACATACATTCATGAAAAGATACAGGCCATATGCTGATTGGAAATGATTACATAGTAAAATCTGATACTTATTTATACTGACCTTTGCTATTTTCTTGCAAAAACCACTATTATTCCTCCAACACAGAGGTATGTTTGGTGTGACATTCATCCATGAGAATTCAGTATATTTCATGAAATAATCTTGTAATAATATTAAACATGTTTGATATACTTGGCAATATATGGGATGATATAAATCAACCGTGTCAATCATCAGCATAAGTTCTGAGGCACCACAGGGATCATCCTGGTTCAACTGGCATCCTTAGCCATCTGATGAGACACACCAAATCGTATAATACAAGCAACCCTACAGTGATCCTTATTGCAAACTTCCAACAAAGTGGTTTTGGCCAAAAAATTCTTAAAACCAAAACACAACAAAACCAAACTAAAAGCACTCCACTTTGAGAACTGAGTTTAAAAAAAAATGGGGGGGAAAAAGGGGGAAAAAAAGCCAACAATCCAAACCAGAAGAAAGAGTAAGAATGTAATTGAAAAGTTATCTGGATATTACAGTAGTGCAACAAAAACTTGCAAATCACTGTAGTGAAAATTATAGCAAAAAAGGTATCAGCTGGAAAGAAAGTAATTCTGAGAGGACAAAAAGAAGATAGGGTACAAGAATACTTCCATCTCCCTTGAATCAAAATGGTGCTTATATCTGGGTTTGTTAGCAGTAGCTGCAACAGACAATCCTGTAGCACAGGAGATGTATATAATCAAGAAGATATTTGATGAACCAAAAAGCAAGTATGAAACAGCTGTTCTTCAAGACACAGCCATGTAATTCCTGAGCCTCTCACCTTCAACATCCTATCCATACATACATCTCTCCACTGACTCAACTTGGATTTGATCTGTTGAGTGCTAGTGACCTGCAGAGAAGGTGAATCCTTACAGAACACTTACAGGACTTAGAGATTCACCACTCTTGTGTGGAATTTTTCATTTTACTCATCCAGACCTCTAACTTAATGAAATTTAGGTAACTGATGTGTCAGTCTGCATAGTTTAACTACTTGCACCCCTCATAAACGTGATGGGAATGATAAATTTCTCTGAAGGCATGCAGGTGAAGATATTGTTAGATTAGATTAAATGCTTCCCTCTTTCCATTAACTGTATCAGAATGAAGGCACCTCCAGATATTAATCCGGAGCCATTAATTGAGAATTTTACTTCATATAGGAAATAAAAAGATTTAATACTTGTCTGCTCCATTCACACTTAGTGAAACAGAGTCTCAGTAGACTTCCTCATTATGCCTGAAGAGGAAAAATACTTTGTTTGGGTATTTCACCTACTATTTGGCACTCAGCAAATGATGGATAAACTGCTCTCAGCCTCACTGAGTCCACATTTCTTTGACCCAAAAGATTTCTGTAGTTGCCAGGCCATGGGAATTTGTAATGCTCCATATCGCCTGCTAAAGCAGAGCCATTGGCAGACAGGATGGCCACAGACAAAACCAGAAGCTGGGGCACTACCATGTACCCTGACTGACCCTGCTGAGACCTCAGCACAGCAAAGAATTTAATGCCTTTTCATGGAATAGCTTTCATTTTTGTAACCAAATATACTGCAAGAAATACATAATAGAAGTACTATATATGGAGTATCTCTACATACTGTGTGAAGCACGATAGTTCTCCCTTTTCAGACTACAGCAGAAATAAATCCAAATTAAAAGATTTCTCAATTCTTTCCAGAGAACTCCAAGATTTCATTTTTAAAATTATCCCACCATGATCTCTCTACCTTGATACAGTAGATAGTGTCACCCTTTTCATTAAAGCACAAAGAAATCTAAGGACAGCTGCTTTATATCAAGATTCAGAGGTGCTGTAAATGGGAAACTGAAGTCAATTATGTCTTTTTGTTTTGATAAAAAAATGAAACCTTAATTGAGAAAGAGGAAACTTTTTAATTTAAGTATTTTTTTCTAAAGGAAAAAACACTTTGAGAAAAATGACCCTCCTAGATAAGGTATTTCACATTATATTCTGTATCTGCTATAAAAGCAACAAAAACGAAGGAAGTAACTTAGTTTTCACTTATTCCAGGGAAATCTGAATAATTTAGTGGGAACTGTTGTCCCAACTGATGGGAAAGCATTTACTATAAAGAATACAGAAGGAAGTTATCAAACTTAACTTTTACAGAGTTAACTCTGAAAGCTGTGTCCTGTACTGAAAATGTAATTTATAAATTTCTGCCCACTCTTGCTGTGAAAAAAACAGAAGTTACATCTCTAACACTTCTAGGTATTGGAAAGGTGATTCTCACCTTTTTTGTTTGCAGTAGCCATGTTTTGAAGGAAAGTGGAATTTTATTCTTGGCAACGGTAAGGAATGCAACAGGGTATTTTTAAATGAGGTCTCAAGTTGCTTTAGTATTAAAAATTTTGGAATAAATCCTTGCAATTAGATATTGTATTCAGATAAGATTTTGGTTTTATTCTTCTTTTATTTCTGTGTTTGTAAAGGTGAAGAAGTCAAAAAAAGTTACGAGGACACACTTGAAAAATCACAAATTAAAATTACTATTTGACATTAGTCTAAAAAACATTACTCAGTAAAAGCAGACTTGGAACTGTTTTAGCACGATGCTGGTCTCCACCCCAGGTGAAAGGTCTGTGTCTGAGACCAGACAAGGTCACAGGGTTAGACAAAGCATTGCCTACGATGGCCACAAAGCATTCAGCTACTAAGGATGAAGACCAGTTCCCTGTCCGGTTTAAAACCTCCCCTGCTGTTTCAGCAGCTGAACATTGGCATATGTTCCAAAGGAAAATGGTCTCCCACATTTCAGGCTGAAGGGGAAAAAAGTGATGCAATGGAAAAAAAGCAGCAAGAAAAAGCCTGATGCTGAGCTCGAGAAAATGTTTTCACAAAGCGAACTGTCTGAACACAAAGGTTAGCTACACACGTTGATACAGCGTAGTCAGAGTTGGGTGAATTAATGAGATGTCGAGGGTGGTTTAGCCCTGTAGAAAAGGGGAAATTCTAGTGGAAGCAGCATGCTCCATGTCCATCATTTGATACCTTGGTTAGAAAGTATCCTTAAGCAACTATGGTACTGAGAACATGAGGTATTATATGCAGCTAATGATACAGGTTATTTATTTGTTTGTTTCTTGGTCTTTGGTTTTGTGACATAGGATAGCAGCTGGAAGGCAAAACAACTATAGAAGCCTGCATTACAGTCACTGAGTGGACAATACTTTAGGAAAATAGGATTCCAGTTCTCCCTAAAGCTTTGATGAACACGGGACATCCTCTTCCCCTATGTCCGACAGCAATTTTTTCCATACTCTCAGTTTCTAAAGAAGAGATAACAGCTTCAGATCCCTGTGCTTTTACTAAAGATCCAGCTCGAGTCATCCATCACTCAAGTGGACTAACAGCACCAGACTACTAGGAGCTCTATGCTACAGCAATAAGGAAATGGTTCTGGCATGGTCATAGTTTTCCTTCCTGGCAGCAGATACACTGTGGAAATTTCCATATTGTGGAAATTCTGCCCAAGAAAGGCAAATACCATTGGTATGAATAAGACTTAAGTACTGAAATGCACCATTTTCAATCCTATTATATAAGAGCTGGAGAAATCGTGCTCTCCTTGTATTTCTTCTCTGTCGTCTGTAGTACTCAACTACTTATAAGCAGAGGAATCATTTATATTTTGCACAGCTTCTATTCCACACCTCATATATTAGTAAAGTTCACATAGCTCACTCTGTCCCGCTGTTTGCACCACGAGATATGTCAGAGAAAATAAGTTCATCTTTTCTAAGATGAGCTTAATTCCACGGCCTACTAGTGTCTTGCTTATTTACAGCAACCACAGTATCATATTGTTCCCATAAAGAAGGTTAGTTTTTGTGAAATCATGTTCTTACTGCATCCCTACAGGTCCATAAATTTTGATAAATTGCCTCAGCACACCCTCAGATCTTAGCGTTCAACTTAAAGCCACGGGATTTGTCTAAGTCAAAAAGTCACTGACATTTGAATTATGACACCTACAGCTAATGACTCATTGATAGAACCTCATGCTCCTCTGGTCAAAAGGAATCCCCCTTTCCATTACAAAAGAAATTAGTTTACAAGGGTCATAGATATGTGGAATTAGGAACATAGGCTTTGCTTACACAGAGGGGCAAAATCACCTCCAGAGACTTTCTAAAGGTTTGTTCTTTGCAACAAAAATTAAAATCTAGGAAAATCACTTTCACTGTCATGAGGATGCCCAGGCAATCATTCTCCCCAGCCCATGGTGAGACAGAATGGATGCTGAAGGAGAGAATGTTTCTATGTTTTACAGAGCACCATGCAGATATCAGTAGTGGAACCTAGATCACAGCTTAGGACAAAAATACCAGGTGTGCAGGTAGCCATCTATGTGTCATCTAGAGTACAAGCTCTCACTGTGCTCCACAGAGATCTGGTCAGGACAGTCAACAGCCTCCCAGGAGTGGCTCGGCTGATGAGCCACTGCAGCAGGAATCTGTACCAAAACCTATGTACCTGGTACCAAGTGGGATGCCCAGAGTTAGCCAAGACACCTGCGTACATACGCACACACATATCATCATATATCACACACATATCATGCTGCTGCATCAGAGGTTGTGGCCCAGCCATCTTTACTTTGGAAGACCTTTTACAAAACTAAACACCTCTAAGTGACTTCCGCATAATTTGGGTGCTGTCTATTTCAGAATGGACTGAATAATTCTTTAGGCTGCACTGACTTTTTTGGGTTGATCTCTATCAGCTCTCATGAGAGTTTAGTGCACATATCAAATATCATCTACAGACATCAAATGTCAATTCCATAGTCAGCAAGCTGAATCCTGTCCTAAGGCACTGTGTGCTGCAGACATGACATAACTGTGTACTTTTAACTTTCCATGAGTCATGGGCAGATTGCCTGGTTTGCAAAATTCACCTGCTTTACAGGTAAAGACATACCCAAGCAGCCTCCATTTGGAGAAAACTGTGGTCCATCAGAGCATATTACTTTGCTTTCAGCCCCATAGGAGGTGAGACTCTACTGCTCTAGAACCTGAGCTACCTGTTTGTTCACTGCTGTATCCCAGGAAATAAAGACCCTACAGAACCCATGAAGATGGATAACATGGTTCAGAGCCAGCAAAGGTGGGTCTTATCTCACTTAGGCTGGCTATTGGAGAGAAACAGGACCCTACATGTACCACCATGGTCAGGTATTGGTTGCACTGACTGATTACTCCACTAGAATTTAGTCATTATGCAATGATGTACCATTTAGACATTATGCAAGTCATTATATCCTAAAACGTCATTCAAAATTGGGATTCTCTTCTTAGCTCATGCAAAAGGCCTATTTATTTAGACTGGCTTGACCTTTAATTCCACAGCTTCCTCTGCTTTCTTCTGTGGTCTTCACATTACTCCTCTCAGCCCTTCTACTACTATATGCATCTCTTTTCTGTTTTGATGACATTTTACTTAGGCCTTTTAGTTCTAAGGTCCCAAAATGGCCACACAAACTTCCAAGAGGACTCTGTCAACGCTGCATGACATTGTGCTGCATGATATCAGGTCATTAGTGTTGATTCCTAGCTCCACCTTGGTAGAATTTTTTAACCTTATTTTTTTAACTTAATTGATTTGACATAGATTTTTACCTCAGTGATTGTCCATGAGTATTTCAAAATTAGTTTCCTGCAGGGAATACATTTTAATTAACTAAGTCTTCCAATTTAAAATTTAATCTTACACAGCTGATCTTGAACACAAAAGTTCCTTAGGACAAAAGAAAAATAAGTGCTAGAAGCATATAACCATGGAATCCTTTTGGTTGGATCCTTTCTGGCACAACAGCCTTGTGTGGGTCTAAGTGGTGTAGCAAGTCACTGACCATTTGCTCTTGGACTGTGGGGGCTTCATTCTGCTTCCTGTCCCTGTCTTCCAGTTCAGGGGACTGGGTACCCAGGGAACAACTGTTCTTACCATTAATGACTAAGGTAAAGAAGGCATTAAGTACCTCAGCCTCTTCCTCATCCTTTGTCACTATGTTTCCCCGCTCATCCAATAAAGGATGGGGATTCTCCTAGGCCCATCTTTTGTTCCTGATATATCAGTAGAAACATTGTTATTGACTTTCATAGCTGTAGTCAAATTAAACCCTAGTTGGGCTTTGGTCCCTCTAATTTTCTCCCTGCATAACCTCACAACATCCTTGTAGTCCTGAGTTTTCTGCTCCTTCTTCCAGAGGCCACAGACCTTCCTTTTTTCCTGATTTCCAGCCAAAGCTCTCTGTTCAGTTCACAGAATTCACAGAATTCACAGAATGTATGGGTTGGAAGAGACCTGCAAGATCATCGAGTCCAACCCGTGCCCTAACACCTCAACTAGATCATGGCATCGAGTGCCATATCCAGTCTTTTTTTAAACACATCCAGGGACGGTGATTCTACCACCTCCCCAGGCAGTCCATTCCAATACTTTATCACCCTTTCTGTAAAAAACTTTTTTCTAATATCCAACCTATATTTCCCTTGACGCAGCTTGAGACTGTGTCCTCTTGTTCTATCAGTTGCTGCCTGGTGAAAGAGGTCAACCCCCGCTTGCTACAACCACGTTTCAGGCAGTTGTAGAGGGTGATAAGGTCACCTCTAAGTCTCCTCTTTTCCAGGCTAAACAATCCCAGCTCCCTCAGCCGTTCCTCATAGGTCTTGTGTTCCAAGCCCTTCACCAGCCTCGTTGCCCTCCTCTGGACACGCTNAACCAGTACCCCCAGGTCCCTTTCTGTCTGGGCACTGTCCAGCCACACCGTCCCCAGCCTATAACATTGCAGGGGATTATTGTGGCCGAAATGCAGTACATGGCACTTGGACTTACTGAACTTCATCTTGTTGGACTCTACCCATCCATCCAACTGTTCCAGGTCTCTCTGCAGAGCCCTGCTACCTTCCAACAGGTCGACACACGCTCCCAGCTTAGTGTCATCTGCAAATTTGCTAACGAAGGACTCAATACCTTCATCCATGTCGTCAGTAAAAATATTGAACAGAACTGGCCCCAGGACAGACCCCTGAGGGACACCACTGGTGACCGGCCGCCAGCTGGATGCAGCTCCATTCACCACCACTCTCTGGGCCCAGCCATCCAGCCAGTTCCTAACCCAGCAAAGAGTGCTCCTGTCCAAGCCACATGCTGCCACGTGGGTTGGTCTTCTTTCCTGCCAGCTTGTCTTTAGGCACATGAGGACGACCTGCTCCTGCACCTTTAGTATTTCCTTCTTGAAGCCTTCCTGGACTGCTTTGCCCTTCAGGACTGACTCCCAGGGGACTCTGTCAACCAGGCTCTTACACAGGCCAAAGTCTGCCCTCCAGAAGTCTAAAGCAGCAGTTCTCTGGCCCTCTCCTTACTTCTCCAAGAATCAAAACCTCTATCATTTCATGATCATGCCCAAAATGGCCTCCAAATACCACATAACCCACCAGTCTTTCTCTGTTCACAAAAACCAGGTCAAGAAGAGCAGAATTCGATGGCTGAGTTTGGTGGCAGTGTCTGTATCCCAAGGATGTAAAAGGTTTTTCACAGTTAATTTAGAAACAGGCCTTCTTTCAGCTTCAGTCTAAAGTATTTGCACAGCCAGGATGAACACAGCAGATAGGTGGATAAGTAGGTATTTTTAGAGTGGAAGAAAGAAAATTTCTTGGAGTGACCTTTTGAAGCATTTAATCTTCAGATTTGATTCATAATCAGGAATAATCATGAACTACTCATATTCTTTATCTCATCATTTAAAGGGAAACATATCACATGCCAAGTAATTGTATCTGTGCCAAAAGGTAATTTTATATTCCTTGTTAAGTGAGACAGAATAACAATTTCTCTGTTCTTTCCAAATGAAATTTGATGGTAGAGCATTAATCAATGAACAAATAAATATATGACCATCTTCATTAACAGTTTAAGAGGAACTTCTGGCCATCCTTACACAAACAACAATACACTCTTGGCAAAAAGTTAAAAAGCAAACTTACTGTGCTTGTGAACCATTGATTTGAAAAAGTCTCTGGGTGTCTCAAAGAAAACTTGAGCAAGTCCAGTAGTGTATGATCAGCAGAGATGGGTAACTGAGAGGGGACAGAAAATGGAGCTTCCAGCACAATGGAAATAAATTGTTAGCCACCTACTGAGGTCTGTGAAGCTGGCAAGAGCTAGGAGAGATGAAAAACAGTCAGTGAAGCGAGGTGCTTCTGTGCTGGAATATATAAAGTAATGCCTACTGAAATACCACTTTATGGTTTTAAGAAAAGAGAGAAGATAGGAAAAATATATCAGAGATACTGAGTACTTGACTGTATTTTAGCATATTTCTCACAGCCTTACCTAAAACATGAAATCAAACTGGTTGGTGAAGCAGGATTGATGAGTGCAGGTGAAGTGTCTGAATGTTGAATAATGTCTGCAAGTGACATTACAGCTCAGTACTTACTGGGGCAATGGCCCAAGAAGTGTAGTATCAATAAACACAGTCAGCAGTGAAGCAGGAGGATGAGGACAAAAAATAATACAGTTTCAGAGATTTAAATGTGGGCAGAAAATAATAAATTAATTCAATAGAAACCATTTACAAAAGAATGAGGGCCCCAAAAGGTCACTTTAACTGATAATCTCCCCAGTACAGAGACCTCCTTTCCTTAGGTGGTTATTTCAAGTGGAGAAAAATGCAGACTTAATCCTGAACTGAAGTTAACTGTGGCAGTAAAAATACTATTAATGACAACAATCTTGATTCAGGAGGAGAGATAAAGTTGAAGGATAATGAAAATGCCAGACTGGTCATGTCATAAGTAGCAAATCCATAAATGTGTGATCTGAATAGTGTTCATCTGAAGGAAGAAACTGGGGCAAACTTGGGCAAACATAATTAGGGAGTAATTAAAGCCTACCTATAAGATAAATAGATTAAAATGCTGCAATAAAAAACCTCACTGCTTTACATTTCCTCTTTTAGAAGAAATATGACAATATATTATATCAATTTTAATGCGTTTACTTCACTGGTTGTTAAAAAGCGCTCAAGCAGCCAGGTGAAAATTACCACCAGGTGAAAGACAGGGGAGCTGGCAGAGAGCTGCCCAAGCCCTGGGGCTCATTGCCGGGGGAGGCAGGAGGGAGCGGTGTGGAGGGGAGGTATCACCAGCCTCTTTGCTGGGAGCCATTCAGGAGGATGCAGGTTGGAGCAAGTCTTGCTTTCTGGCTTGCACACCTCAGGTCCTGCACATTGGGAATCTCGGTCAGGCAAGAGAGCGTAAGTCAGGGGCTGAGTGCCAGGGCAGACTGCTCAAGGTAGAGCCATCTAATTTATGATTTTGGAATTATTTTAAAGACAGCTGGCAAGGGAATGCTCTTAAATCCTCATCATGTTAATTGGCTTTTTCTAACAGGGCAATCCCCATTTATAAAATGTGGTTTTCCTAATAACCCACTGAGTAATCTGTGAAAAAAAAAAAGCACATCCCTCTCATGCTTGAGATTCATGCATCAAAGCAAAAGGTGAGGTTTGATGAAGTCAACCTGCACAGCATAATGAGTATAGCACTGCATCAGCAACGTTTCCTCCAGGAGATAACTATGGTCAGAAAATCATTATAGCAGTTGCTCTTAATAAGAGGGAGGAAGAATGATTCACAAACAAGTCCTGTAAGTTGCCTACAGGAGCACCGTAGGGAGGAGTCCTGTTACTCATTATGCTGTGTGTCAGCTCCAATGAGGTCAGAAGCACAGCAGAACAATGGTCATGACGTCTTGGGTGGCCAAAGGTTTCTTATATTGTTTTCACATTCATTGTGCACTTGAAATTTTCTCAGAAAAGAAAGGAAGCTTTTCGGCCTGCCTGCAAGAGTCTTATTCCCCATATAAATGATATGACTTGCACTTCTATTACATATAAATATATATATATACATCTTCACCACCCCACAGAACACAAGAGAAAGTATCCATTTTCAGCACTTTTCAAGCTTATCATTCAGAAGAGCAGTGGGAAGAATACATAGGCTTATAGTATGGTTGTCCCCTATTCCTTTTATTTGTATTTAATTTTGCAGGGACAAGGTTCATTTTGTAGACAGTCCCAAGAAGGAAAATTCTTTTATTCCGCATTTTGTTATTATAAACACATGTGGAGTATGTTGTATGGTTTTTCAGGCTGTATGGAATGAAGCAAAAAGGAGTTTTCAATCTTTTAATGCTTCATGCTTGGGGAAGAGGCATAAGAAAATGGTCCATGGAGATCCTATATTATTATTTGAAAGATTTTTATTTTTCAGGCCTGGTCAGATTTTATGACTGCCATGTTTCCGAGAATGCATCTTTCAAGCACCAAGGTTTATAATGGTTTCGCCTTATGCTATTTATCTCACTCTTCCAGCTGCAGTGCATTTATCCTCGCACAGACAGAAGCACGACAGGAGAGGAGAGGAGACATCAAAGAGATTCTGCCAAACAGAGGAATATGGATTTCCCACTCCCCTCCCTGAAGGATATTTTCAAGAAGATGCAAGGTTTTGCAATGCACAAATATATTAGCAGTGCAGAGCAAACAGGAAAAGCTGTAACAGTTGCTGAGGTTCTACTGAACTAGCCCGGACTGAGTGTAGAGGGGGAGAAGGATCTGGAGCCTGGAAGTTTGCCCTGAAATGCACAAAGGTTACAGCGTGTCCTCTGTGCTTCCTCGGTAACTTTTCTTCCACCTACTGCAACCCAGAAAATAATTTGCTCTCAATCCAAAGGGGAAAATGCAAACCAGCCAATTCCTATCTGATTTTTGCAATATCTAGATTTGCTGGATGACTTGTTCCCTCCATTTCTTTTCAGCTGTGTAGCACAGCGGTTACTTTCAGCATCTCTCTGCTGGAACACTGGCAGGGTAAATAATAGACATATTTCTCAGCAATCCCAGCTCCTTTCTTTAAATACTCACACCATAGATTTTTCAACACAACATTTGGAGAAGTGACACTGTTATTTATGTAAGAACATATTCATTCTGGGTTGGGATACAGGACTTAACAAAAGTTATTACACAATGTGGTGGCAGTGAAAGACAGCTGAACACAGTCTACTAAACAGTAAAATGTTGGAACTTACAAGCTTTTTTCCAAGTCAGAAGAAACAGAGATTTTTAAACTTTAAATCCACCTTTAATAACAGGTATAATCTGAAATGGGAAATAGAGAAGACAGTATTTTATACCAAAGAAAGGATGAGAAAGTATTTTCAAATGGATTTTCAAAGGTACTAAAGGAGTTAGGTGCTCAAATCTTACAGGGTGGCATAAGTAGATTCTGTAAGCTTCATTGCAAATCACAGCTGTAATGTCCATAAAAGAAGGCCTATTTTACAGTCAAGACACTTAACTAGGACTCAGTAGATTTGGGATTCATGCCTGGCTCTGTCTAAATCTGCAAGCCATTTGCCCTCACTGTTCCTCAGTTTCTCTTTCTGTGTAGAAGTACTGAGGTTGCACAGAGAAATTCTCAGGATGCAGTCGCTGTAATGTGGGGGACACATATGTCTACTTAATTTATAGTAATTTTTGACAACTAGAAGTAAGAAGTGGGATTGAACATAAGACTTACTATATATACTATATATATATTATATATATATATATACACACACACAGAGAAGAATATTCATAATGTTAATTACTCAGAAGAAAAAGAAATAAAGCAGTACTTACTGCTTCCCTGGTAAAAATATGTCATAGAAGAGATTTCCTCAGAACTTTAAACAAGGTGTTTCCCCCTAAACAGGAACATCTTAGTCATTATTGTGGTGAAATAGCTTCATTCTATGAAGCAATATCTAACCTCATTTTAAGAAGTCAGGAACACAGAGAAAATGGGAATGTGCATGATGTCAAACTTTATAACCACAGCGTTGAGACTGGTCATAGAAGCAATGCCTGGATGCTTGGTATCTCCATCAGCAGGGCCAGGCAAGCTCGGCAGAACAATAACTGAAATTGGAGCTATACTCATCTGTAGACTAAGCTGAACATGAACTGGGACTTCAAGTCTCTTGGTTTTGCTGTGATGCCAAGCTTTGGGCTTCGAAACCATAAAAGATGCAGATTTGCCTGATAGTGGGTGCATCAGGTGGGAGTGGGGATGACTCAGCCCAGCTGCCTCCTGGGTCTCCCAGTGAACACAAAAGCTGAGGAACCAGCTTTTGGGCCCTCCAGACAAGACAGCACCATCACTCACCCTCCAACTTGCTAACCCAAATCTAATCACTGAGAGAAGGTCTTGTCTGTCCTCCTCCCTGCAGCCCTCCAGGGAGGCTAGCCCTGGTGTGGACATGCACTGAGGGACACTTTCTAAACACCTACGTGCTATTCATGAAGGAAGGTAAAAGGTTTCCTTTCCCTCTTGTTAGTCCTGGCTGCTGATGCACTTTGGTGCTCTGGTTTTATTGAGGCAGACCTCAGGCTCTGCCCTCAGGGCTGCTTGGCAGCAGGACTGAGAGAAGGCACTGCAGCAGTGCATCTGTGATTTGGGGGTCACCACTTGCCACAATGCCACTGAGGCTACTGCTCTCCTGGTACCTTCAGTAGATCTATACATGGATTCTTCAGAGGAAAATATGTAGAAATTTGTTCAAGAGAAATGCTGCAGAAAAGTAGCCCACAGGAGCAATCCCTTAACAAAGCCAATCCAAAACCAGTGCAGAAAGATTTTGCAACCTCTCAAGATATGCTAGTTTCTCTGCTTCATTAGTCCCGTTTACTTGGGTCAGCTACATCCCAACACAATGGTAATTTCTCCTAAAATTTCTCCAGATATATTCAACATACAGCTCATGTATGCTTTTTTTTTTCCCACAGTGTTCTGGATTACATTAAAATAACTTTGTCCTCACTGGGGACATCTCTGATTACTCACTTCTAGTTTAGTTCCTCATTTGAGTTCAGAGAGGAAAGGGGTTCAAACTAGAAACCTGAATCTTCAGGGAGAATGCAGATTTGGGACTTGCATTGCCTTCTTAAGTAAATGATCCTGCAACCTCAGACCTTCTTTCAGAGGAGACATGGGGATCACCATAGTCATGGCTTACTGTCAGCTACGTGCCCTGGTGTTTCTCTTTGCCTCAACACCATGGTCCTGAACTTACAGCTTAGCTGAAACATAAGCAAAAGGGAAATCATGCCAGTTTTCTCTGTGTCCATATTAACCAGGATTTTAAATAACTTTGTTTCTGCAAGGGATTTAAGCCATTTCTCCAGAACCCTCTTGAAGTGCAGTGTGTTAAATTTCAAACGCACATTAGGACAGTTTTCTTCCTGTCTCTGGTGTCCAAACAGGATGAATCTGCATAAAAGGATGTCCAAAAATGAGAAAATAGGACCAGGTCCACTGATACCATTAGCTTATGCATGAGAGAGCTGAGCGGGCAGTTCATCTGCTGTTTCCTTGTATTTAGGCCAGCTCTAACTTTTGGCACTTTTCCCAGCATAGATGAAAACATTTTGGGTATTAACAAGGTATAGCTGGAGTTGAAAGCACAAGAACTGCAAGAGACACCCTATATTCTCTGGATGTTTTTCCATCTCAGCTGGAGAAAGCAGATCTAATTCTCACTCCTTTACTCCACTAAAGTGGTTCAAATTGGAATAGAGAAGGGGGGGAAAAAAACGCAAAACAAAACAAAATACTATAAAACCATAGCCTGTAGATAAACAGTAATTAGGATTACCAAAACAAAGCACTTGAAGGTAGTGTGTAGCTGTAGAGGCAAGCAGTTTTCTGGAAGATCCAGATGTTTCTTAGAACTTGCTTAGAAATGGGTACCAGCGGTCTTGAGTCTCCTGACAAAGCAGTATAACCATTACACACTCCATCAACTGGGCTGCAGTTCTTTCATCTGTGCTGCCAGGACCAGAACCATTCATTCATCCAGCTACAGCTTTCATATCTTCAGCAGGAGACACCTCTCTGGAACTCCTGTAAATGTCCAGTTGCATACCCTCCTCATTTCTGAGAACATTTCTGACTGTGTGTGGACCTCTGTGATGTTCAGAGCATGAACCAGATAAATTCCAGCTGGTCATCCACACCTCCATACACCTCACACACATACATGGAGACAGGATTTCATCCGACATATAGAATCGTAACTCTGCCTTTGATACTCAGGCCTCTATTTGGAAACCCTGTTCCCAAATAATTTGTAAGTATCTGGCAGAAATAGATTGATATAAAACATGAGAGTAAAATGAACTATAATGTCAAGTTAATAAAAATGCAGAGGTACTCATGCCTGGCAGGAAGCATCGAGGGGTGAGCCCACAAGATGGGGGTTTACTTTGTGTGTATGTTTGGAGGTCTTAAGCACCTCAGGGCATCCTGGCAGACTCCACTGAGGAACTCCAGTAGTGGGAACACCTTTTTACTTCTCCTGCCCCCTTTATAAAAAGACACATTAATCTCCTCTGTGTATTTATGGCAACCTTTACTAGTTGCATTGAAACAGTTCACCTTGAGATTTGGTTCAATCACAGCAAGTCCCCTGAGGTTTTTCTCCAGCTGTTAAGAAAGAAAAAAATTGTTTGAACATTCACTTCAGGAAAGCTGCAGACAAAGGCATTACCTCTTCCCAGATGTGGATTCTGCCTGACTTTGAAGTGAATCTATTGAGCCATCCTTGAGACCATTCTTCATGTTTTATCATTATGTTAAACAGTTAATTGTCCTACTTTCCAACATAATGTGCATTAGAGTCATTAAGATACACAGCTGTGGCAAATTTTTCTCTCTAGTTTTCCAGTCTACCTTAAAAAGACATGTATTATCTGAGTCTCTGAGGTCTTGAGTATTTTCACCTGTCCTGTGAAAACTTGCCATTTATTCTATTGGAGGCAGAAATCAGGCTCAAGATGTTCCCCTGGCATGAAGAAAGATTCACAGGTGAAAAGTATTAAATAATAAAGGCTACACAAATATTTTAATGTCTTAAATTTTAAGGGAACATAGTCACTTTTCTGGGAAGTTGCAGGTGCACTTAAACTGTTATAGTGTGCTTTAGCTGACCAAATCCATACTGACAAGCTCATTGCTGTTCACAATAAACAGGAACATTCTTCCAATGGTTAAAATCTGTAGATAAGTGTTGGGGTTAGGTTTTTTTCTCTGCAATAGTAGCACTTTTCCAAAACACTCTGTCTGCTCCAGTCCTGTTCATGCCCTCCCAGTTTTAATACAGCACAGTCCACTAACAGGGATACTAAATACCACCAATATGAATTTAAGCGATACTGAAATAAATCTCCTGCACCTTCCTCAACTGAGATTAGAATCTATCCCTAAATTTATAGCTCAGCATTCATTCAGTATTAAAGTTTTATTTTCATTTTTTAACTAGAAGGTCTGTTATGTCCCCGCAATTCTCCTGGCTGGTTCACAACTAGAGAAATACATGAGAGGTCAGAAAATTTATTTCACCGCTTCAACAAGAAATTAATATAATTGATTAGCCACAGTATCTCAAGGCTTAGATCCATGCTTTGCAGAAGAAATTCATAATATCCTGAAAGTTGAAATCCTGAAATATCATTTCACTGCTGTGAATAAGACCAAATCAGCCATTCGCTGCACTCAGTAAAGATACAGTACAGTGAACAGAATGATAAGCCTAGCTCGCTGTTAGCACTGTAACGAAAGAAGCAAACCATGACAAGGTTAATCCCTGCCATTAAGAGTCACTATAACACACCTTGTTGATATTAATAAGGTCTTTGAGCTTTATTTTATAAAAGGCTTAATAAGTCATAGTGGGAAGTTGACCCAAATATGCTGCTGATGCTTTTCTGTCATCGTATGATATGCCTACTTTGCAACTGGTAGAGTAGGATGCTCTGTAGATCCTGTTCCTTAATCAGAGATTAAAGCAGCTATCCTGGTTGTAGATATGGAAAACTCTAAGAAATAGTGTGCGTCTTACAGAGTTTTATAGTGTCATTCAAGACCTATGCTGAGACCCACCACACAGTCTCTGGAACTCACAATCAGGATCAGAGCCTCAGCACCCTTTCTTTCCTGCATTTCTATTCTCTGCTATAAAAATTAAATATTGCCAGCATTACACTTTTACTTAATCCATTCCTTTATTGCTAATAAGATGGCAGGATCCTTAATGGCTACTCCACTGAAATCTTAGCAAGATTAAAACCCCTAATGGAGCAAAGCATGTGCTTGAGCAGTCACCCAAGAAGAATAAACTATCAAAGCTCTGACCAAACTGCCACTGAGGAGTGGTTTTAGGTCTAGAATTTAAAGATAAAATGCAAATGTTTCCTAACAAATGTCATATTCAGTGCTCTTAGGGTTTGAGGGCTTTGTTGATTTTTCCCTGAAGTCTTATTGGGTGTTCTCTCTCTTCAAAACTGTTCCACACTGTCATGGTTAGACACTGGACACAAGCCAGTGCCCCATGAAAATATATTTTTTACTAATAATGGTTGTGAGATGTGATCAGGAACAGAGCAGAGCAGGCTCAGACTTAGAAATAGGAGAAAAAAAAAACTTTATTAATCTATACTAAAGGAGAGAAACACATAGGGAACATGAAAACTCTCTGAAACATTCCTCCTCCTCCCAACTTCCACCCTTCCCACAATTAGACAAAACCTTGGATTTCCTGATCGGTTAACAATACTCAAATAATCAATCCTCAGTCCATCTAAGAAGAGAGGAGTCTCTCTTGCAAACCATAGTGTCCTTCCATGTCTGGTGCTCTCACCACCATCTATGGACCAAGACTGCCCTCAGGATTCAACGATGCTTTGCCAAGTACCAGAAGCTCCTTTTTTGGGACAAATAGTCCCCCCCATTTTACAAGCCCTGGGGCCGAGGGTTTCTTCTGCTCTGAAGAGAGGGGGCACAACCACACCCTCTTCCTGGTCTCCTGCTCCGAAGACAGAGGGCAACACCACACCCTCTTCCTGGTCCTCTTCGCTGAAGACAGAGGGCATCACCCCACCCTCTTCATCCTCTCTCCTTCTT
>WEIT01039819.1:24208-35753 GCA_013389985.1 Dryoscopus gambensis
ACTCTTCGGCCGGCACACAGTCTCTCTCTCTGGGGGGGGGAGGGGGAGGGGGTAGAGAACCATCTCCTCGTCTCTCCACCCTTCCATCCTGCAAGCTGGCTCAGTCCATTCCCTTCCACCTCTCTCTCTCTCTCTCCGAGCTCTGGCCTACCTCTCATCCTCAGGCCGAGTGACCTCAGGCCACATGGCTGCCCCTCCCCCACCCAGGCCCAGGCCCAGGCCTTCAGGCCTTGGGCTGGGTGAGGGAGGAGATCTGCTCCTTTCTACCGCCGGAACACAAAAGGAAGTACCTCTGTGAATCTCTCCTTTATCTCCTCGTGTTCTCAGAGGTGACAAGTTTCCTCAGTGGCCACACCAGATGTCAATATTCACTTCTGACCCATGATTGGTTTGACTATACCTTCCTTAAAAAACTTCCTTCCTGTCAAACCAGGACACTCACGCAATTCATGCAAGTAGTCTGCAGATTGTTCACAAGCAATTTAAAGGATGTGTCAACAAACTGGCAGCTAAGACCTGCTAACTGGTTTTAACCAAATGTATCAGACACATTATATTCTACTGGATTTCCTGCCTGTAGTTAAATTACTGATATATATTCACATCCATTTTAAGGTGCAAGAACAAAGTTATTCCTGACTTGTACACCAGCCATTTAAAAGAGAGCTTCGCATAAAGGACTGTGAAGCCAAGTTGCCATCCTTAACCAAACTTCCCCAAAAAGTCATCACTTCCGTACTGTAAAGTAGTAAAGTAAAACCTTGTTATAGGTAGGTACTGAGAAAAACAGCAGCAGCAAAGTGGTTATATGCTAGCACAGCTCCTTGCTGCAGTCTTATCCTAGCTCACTTGTATGTCATCCACCTTCCTTCTCTACTTAACTGTGAGATCTCTACAGACATAATGCTGTCATGCAATCACATAATGCTTCATGCAATGGGATGGAACTTGTGGCCATGCAAATATTAAATTTACTGCCAAGTGAAATACCTACCAACAGTCATGAGTATTTCGCTGCAAAGATGAACAAAAACATGAAAATTACTAGAGCTGAGAAGAAATCTTGGGTTGTGTTTGTTTGGTTTTTTGCTTGTTTTTAGGCAAGCAACTTTCTTGGTAAGCTTAATCCAGCAGGTAGCTAAAGACCAGACAGCCACTCGCTCACTTTCCCCTGCTCCCAGTGGGTTGGGGTGAAGAATTAGGGGAAAAAAAGTAAAACTTGTGGGTTGAGATAAAGACAGTTTAAAGAGACAGAAAGGATGGGATAATAACAATAATAGAATTAGAATGTAGAAAACAAGTGATTGCTCACCACCCACCAATTGATACCCAGCAGTTCCTGAGCTGCAGCCTCTGACCACTTTCCCCCTGGTTTACATGTTTAGCATGATGCCATATAACATGGAAAATCCCATTGGCCAGTTTGGATCAGCTGACCGGGTTGTGCCTCCTCCCAGTTTCTTGTGCTCCTCAGTATATTAGCTGGTGTGATAGTGAAAGAAGCTGCCAAGTCCATGACTAAGTGTAAAAACTGCTTAGCGACAGCTGCATCATCAATGTCTTATCAACATTATTCTCATACTAAATTTAAACCATAGCATTATACCAGCAGCTAGGAAGAAAGTTAACTTTATCCCAACCAAAACTAGGACAGTAGTTGAAAGTAACTAGAAGTAAAGTTAGCACACAAAGGTGACTAGATGACCTTAGCCAGGGTAACATTTTCTCACATCCTATTCTCGTATGTTTGCATGCTCTTGCTCTTGGTGTGTTGTTCTTGATTTCTCCCCTCCCTAGCAGAAAGTCAAAAGCTCTTTTCTGATGTCTTTTTGGCTTCTTATCAATCCTACTCAAAGTTACACAGGTCATAATTATGGCCTTCTTATGAGAGAAAGGCTTACAAAGTGTATTTTTAAGCGGTTTCTGAAGGCTGTGAGGTAGATCTTTGTCTCCAGGGGAGCCCACTTCAGCCCCATCTCACAGTGCCATTAACATAGAAGCCATAACAGCCCATTTCTTGGGGTACTCAGGGAACATAAAATCAAGGAATACATATACCAGATGGGGAATGGCAGCTGCAATGCCCTTTGCTTCGTTGGCTTGTTACTAGCAATCTTTGATTCTGAGTGTGTGAAAGATTGAGTGCAAAATGCCACAAATCATCGCTAAAATATTTATGAACACAAAGATGTAACGATAAGGTTTCTGATGCTGTTATCATGATGAGTAACACTATATATGCGACCTCAGCACAGCTCACTCAGTGCCACTGTAATTTCTGTTCAAAAATTATTCATCCCACGGGAAGGTCATGCCATCTCAGTGGGTTGTCATGAATTTCTCAGACAGTGTGTGAGCACATGCTTGGATTTAATGAAAAAAAGCCCACTCCTGTAAGTTAATGATAGAGGTTGTTACAAGGTCTAAGCAAAGCAATTATTTTAAACTACAAGCCAACAAAACATTCTCTTTGTTTGTTTTTCTCAGAGTTATCCTTGACTTTCAGAGCTGGAAGACAGCTACAGGCAAGAGGGCAGCCTGACTAGTCAAGGAGGAGCTGCAATTAGTTTCCAAAGCCCCTCTAAGTAGTATAGGGAGTGCATGAACACCCCTCCTGAGGCTTTGGTGAGGAATAAGGTACCCATCTATACATTTTAAACAGGATCTGCCCCCAAGTTCATCTGCTAAATCAAAGGCAAGTCCTGGTGGGAAACAAGCAGGAAATGAGACAATGCCAAAGATAAGGTTATAAAGGCAGCTTTGGGGGGAACAACATGAGCAGCCAATAACTGGAGACCATATCTGCCTGATGGAAATCCAGTGAGTAAGATTTATCTTTCCCAGACAGTGCTGAATAACAAAGAGAAAACTGAAATGCTTAGAGATATGCAGGAACTGGGAACGTGGGTTTTCAGCATGCACATGGAGGAACCCAGCAAAAAAGAGAAGGCTTTTTGCCATACCCAGAAGTGGGAGCACACAGGTAGAGAGAAATATGCAATTGTGTTATCCTTTTGCTGTGTGTAGAAGTAAAGTTTTGTTGAAAAAAACCTTTTTTTTCAGAGATGCTTTATGCAGGTGTCAAACATTGGGGCTATTGTGCTAACCCAGACAACAAAAAGGCAGAAATGACCCCCAAATCATGTACTAAGAAGGTTCAAACTAAGTAGAGTCACTCTGCCTTAAATGCAGTCTGCTTCATCATCCTGACAGGTTCATCACATCTTGCTTCTGCTCCTGCTCCAGCCTTCACATCAGGTGAAATGGGTACAGAGGTGTCCAACGGCAGCTTGAGGCCTTTGTGTCCTCTCCATGGGTTCTGATTGTTTCTCAGAGGAATCACTAGCTCAGCTCATGAAATGGATTCATTTGGTTGGTTGGTTCTCCTGCTGCTCCTGGCACTGGATTTCCTGACACTCCCGGCCCTGCAAGAGTGATGGTCCCCTGAGGCTGGTCCCCTGAGGCAGCTTCCATACCTGTTGATGGCAGCCTTCCTCACAAGTCCAGTGTCAGGCTTCCAAGGATGAGAAGAGAAGACAACAGGTGGAAGAGGAAACTCAGGAAGAAAACTAAAAAAAAAAGTTAAAAAGTAGGGGGGAAAAGAGTAAAGGGGAGAGCAGAGAGAGCTGTGTGAAAGGAGACTAAGAAAAAAAGATAGAATTCCATTTTACATTTCAGTCCTCTTCTTTATTTCTCACCTGTTTCTTTTTAAACATTGCAGAGTTTCTGTGACACAGAATAACCACCATAATACCCTTGTGCCTTTGCACCTTCAGACATAATGCCTGAGACCTTTTTTTGTCATCTAAAACCAACCGAAAATAAGAGCAGTATGACAAAAGAAGTAGGATAGGGTTTGTGTTTTAATGCAATAGTCTTGGAGAATGCCCAAGGCTTCCAGACTATCTTACAGAAGCCTGGAGTGTCACATTTGCTCTTCAGTCGTGTCTTACAAATTGAATACAGTATGACCCTTCTCTTGTCCAGAAAACTGGTTGTAATAACTCTTCCCTTTTTTCCCCCCCACAAAGTTTCTGATGTGGTGTGACATGGAAGAAATGAACTTATGCTTGCACTGGAGACACATAGGTACCATACGAGGTGGAACATACACATACATGCAGATTGGAAAGCTGGTCCTGGATCACTCTGCCTGAATGTCACTATCAAATGCTTCTTAGTACCCCATTTCCACTTAGATTGACTAAGTAGTGAAAAGTCTGATTTTAGTTATTTTGATGTAAATCTAGCTAATTTTGTTGTGGTACATGTAGTTACTCCAAAAATGAGGGTAGAAGAATTTCCTCAAAATTTCACCCAGAAACATATCCAGCTGAGATGAACATAATATAGTTTAAAAAGTTGACTGTAATGTTAGGTTGTGATGCCCATAAAAATTACTTTTAATTCCTTTCGTTGATCTTCAGAGTCAGTTTGTCATTGGTGTATCTCAGGTTTTGTGTTCTCTTCCCAAGATTGATTACATACTTAATTTCCAGTTGATGAAAAGGTTTATTCTTGTTAATCTATTTTCTACTGGTTTAATAGATTTGGGCATAACAAATTCAAAGATAGTCCTTATTCTCAGACCCCAAAATATGTGCTTAAAAGTATATAAAACATTCTAATCACACTGCTCCATAATTTCTAATTAAAAGACTTTTTTTCCTTGATATAAAAAGGGAACAGTTAAATATCAGCATTCATATCAAATGAGTCTTACTCCAGGGAATTTAGCACAGATTTAAATAATGATATTTGTTACACTTCGGTGTAAAATGATCAGAAAAATGGAAGTTGCAAAGTTGGGTGGTTTATTCTAATTTGGCAATACTGGTCATGCAAATCCAAGTCATTTGGCAAAGATTATGTCAAAGAAAAGCTCCTGATAAAAACTGCCGCTATTCAAGCTGATATAAAGCAAACATAGTAGATACAGTGCCATGTATTGCTTAAGCAAAGCAGGTCATATCTCAGAATTTTCTACATATCTCAGGTCATATCTCAGGAGATTTACTACAAACTTACTGAAAGGTTTGTAGCTGTAACCTGATAGGATGAGCAGCCTTCCATTCTCTAAGCTTTTTATGCCTGAGGGAGGTTTTGCTGACTTGAATAGATTTTCTTCCAGCTGGTACCACCCGAAGTGAAAGAATCAAGCTCTGCATGTAGACATTCTGCTGGTTAACTAAAAACCTGAGGGAAAATTGGATGATGACATTCATCATATTTTCCCCACCCCAAGATGTTGTAAGATATGATCAAATGCAATGCAGGATGCTTAATCTTATTTGCAAATTTTCCCATCATTTTATTCAAGATGCTGGAAAAAAAAATGCAGGAAGCAAGTATCTCTTTTTGTGGATGATAAATCTAAACTATTTTGAGGTGTGTTCAAGGACAGTTCTGCTCATTTCAGACTTCCTTTGGTGGTTCAGGCTTTGCAGTTTTTTCAGCCTCAGTTGTTATGCAGGACATTGATAGCTATTGAAAATTTCATAACATTTATACTTAAAAGACATGTGGGTGTAGTAGTACTAGTCTGATTACTTTAGTTTAAAATATATTAATGCTACAGATTATTTTTTTAGGTGTAATTCATTTCTAGCTTGCTTGTGATGACTTGCAGAGCAGCTAATTACTGCTTGAAGGCAAAAATTGTGGCACAGAGGTCATTAAAAAAAAGAAATATTTAGGGAGTGCAGAAAAAAGGCAGGGTTGGGGTTTTTTTAGATCTGGTTACTTTGTCCAGAAGGGGATACATTTTCATAGCATGCATTAAGCAGAAATATTTATCTTGAAGCAAAACCACATTGTTTTCCTTTCTGTTTTTAGAACCAACCATTTGATTTCTCTGTAATACTGTTAGACAGATCATTGTTACTATTTTCTATTGCAATACTTTCCCTGCCATTGAACTGGAAATTTTAAGGTTATTTGTCTTAATAATTTAGGTAATTCTCAGCTCTCCCCCAAATTCATTTGATGATACATGAAGAAAATTTCCTGGAGAAAATGTGGTGAAGCTATAGGAAAAATTGAAAAAAATCTAAATATTTTTTATGTTTTAATTGCATTAACTTCATATTCCCTCAAAATAGTCTGAATTTGACACCTGCCATGTTAATCCAGCACATTTCCTCTCATCAGCATCATGCCCAAACTTGACTGCCTCCTGTTTCCCAGGAAACCTGTGAGAAACTGGTTGAATCAAAAGCACCTTGCAAACTCTCATGCAACAAAGTGAGTCAGCTTTTTAGGTGAGCACCTCAGCCTAACCATAAACCACGCAAACAAATTTTCTGTCTCAGAGACCTGATCAGAAATGGGATTTGCTACTGCCTGCCTGAAAGCTGGTAAAACACGGAGGCAGAGAACAGGACTGTTGCATCTACTCAGTTAATGGAAACCAAGGCAAAACCATTTTCTCAAACATATGGTAGCCCAGACAGCTTATTTTTTAATGAGAAACATAAATACTCATATTTCTTGGAATAAAATAGAGGTGTTGAATTTTGAGAATTTAACAAGAAAAAGTGTGTGTTTGTGGTTTAAGTGCTCAGACTCCTACCCAGAATAAAGCCCTTTGTAACAGATATTTATCACTCCATCTGGATTGCATGCAATTAATAGTCTGCCTTTTTTTTTTTTTTTAATTTGCTTCACACAAAAAGGCATTTTTCTCCATCTTTTTCCATTTAATCCAAAGTTTAAATCAAGGTGGTAGACAACTGCAGAGAGCCCTGCCTTCATCCCAGGGCACCTGTTTTTTTCCCAGGTTCCATCCACCACGAAGTCGCTTTTCAGTGTGCTGGGCCATAGTCCATCCTCAGTAAAATGAAGCAAAAATGAAGCCACTGGAGATTTACCTGACTTCTTGATATCTCAGAGTAGTCACTTTTTATTAATTTGATTATTTAAGGCCTGTTGTATTTTTCAAAGGGATATTAAATGGCACATGAAAATTTATTTCTGAAAGGGGGACTGAAATGCACCCTGTAACCACATAGCACCCCAAAGCTGCACTCCCATGCACCCAAGATGTTGTAGGCAAGTGGGAAAGAAATACCACCAATATGTTACATGAGATTTTCACTGTTAAGTTTCTAATGCCTTGAAGCTGAAAAAATCAGGAAGAAAAATTTATTTCCACAATCACTATCACTAGGTTGCTTGACAGATTAAACTGAATTTCCTTGAATTGAGTTATGTTCTCTGACCTGGTTCATAGACTTACTTCATATATTCTGATTTCTGCCTCCAGAGCTCATCTTCCAAACATGTAATTTTAATAAAATTATTTTTTCTCTTTTTAATGTGAATACCTCCCACTGACTGTCAAAACCATTCCTTACCAATTATAGTTCATATTCTCAGAGGTGCATGAGTTGTCATGTTACACACACACACAAGCCTTTATCCCCCTTTCCCATTTTTGCACATACCTTTTCTTTTCCTCCTCCTCTCTTTCTCTTCCATGCAGCTCTGAGGGGACCAATTCCATCATTAAGACCCCAGTGATGCTGCACGCTGAGGGGACAGAGTGCAGAGCACCAATCTAATGTGTGATGTACACACACGTGTGCAGCCTCAAGAAGCCCATGCTCAGCTGAGCAAATGGCTTCACAGCAGGGCTGTCAGCCAGGAACTGAAGATTCGTGTTTGCCCAGAAACAAAAAAAGTAAATGATACAGAACTATGCTTTCTGCATGTAATTCAGTATATTTGGATTAAGCCAAGAGTTTTAAACAGCTCTTAAGTCCAGATGGTGATAACATTAATGTATGTATTGATGTAGAATTTGGAACAACAAACCCAACAACAAACAACTGTTTCAATTCAGGAGATGTGCTGGAATCCCTCAAGTTTTCATTTTCATCTTCTTGCCTCAGCCCAGGAAGCACAGGACTTGAACTCAGAAGGCCAAGCTTATTTTGTTTCCTTTGCATGGAATTCACATCTATGCCTAAATGATAATTTTTGTTTCTCAAATATGGAAAGAACAGAGATACTCTAAAGCAGAATAGATATGCCTGTAAATTCTTCATGGATTACACAGGGGGTCTGCTAGAAGCCTTTAAACTCTGTTATTATTAGAATAATTTCATAGGCCCATGTATCCAGCTGCCCACTCTCATGATTTTATCAAGAGTCTCCCGGTAGCAGACACAACATTCTCTTCTGGCATCTGGAGATTACATGACAATTTCCACTTTCATTTATAATGAAAAAAGCTCCCAAGTTCACAAAGAAGATCTTGAAACCAGAAACAAAATATAAGCAGCAAATAAAAAGACTGTATTTTTTAAAATTGATTTTGAAGTCTGTCTCACCAGAATCTGAAGGCATCCCTTATGATTTCAGGGTGGTGATTACTGCAAGCAGTTAAGGCTTAGCTCTGAGGCTGGCTCTGACCCCTGCAAATTTGTACAGAGCTGGGATTTAGGATCTTGGCTCTTGATCTGACTAATCTAGGAAATGAAAGACATGTAATAAGGAAGAAAGTACAGCTAGGGAAACAAGACATCTAGTACTCAGTGAGGGACAAAGCCAAAATGAGGGATGAGCCCTCAGCAGAGACAGAAATGGTACCAGTATCTTGGTCACAGTGCACCTGGCTGTGGTCCTCACCAGCCATGAATCACTTTGGGATTCTTCAAGATAGAGACTTCCCTGAGTACCAGTTATCATTACTGAACCATGCAGATCTGTTTTCACAGCTGGATGCCCTGATGCCCACAGCTAGTGCTGCTTGAAGCAGTGCTCATTCAAGCCACCTGCCAGTGCAGCTCCACAGATCAGCCAGATGCCAGGATTGAAAGCATGTCTATGCCTTAAAATTAGTTTCTTTGCAATTTAAATTAGATACATCAACCTAATGTTTGATGTCCTTAGTGACAGTTTGAAGGACATCCTAAAAGAAGGAAACCATGTCCAGGCAACACTGGCACTTTATACATTGACAATAAATCTCCCCGTATCTTAATTTGCAGTATGAGGAAAAAGAGCAAAACTTTAAGAAAGGTAATTAATTTCTACACTGATAAGAATCTCCCTTGTAAAACAGAAAAACATTTCACTCTTTTCAGGCTAAAACCATTCTGAAAGAGCTTATCTCAAAACCCCTTTCCCCATTTCATTAAGGGCCAAGATTTTATCAGGCTGAGTGAGGTGAAGACCAAGGAGCAGGAGAGCCCTTCACAGAGGAGGTAGGTAAAAATGCATACTTCCTATTACCCAGTTTGAAGTAAAAGGGAGTTGGCCTGCTTTTAGCCTTCCTTTGGTAGTTTTAGCATTTGCGTGTCTAGGAGTGACCTCCTTCCTCCTTCACAGAGAGTGCTGACTGAAGGAGGTTGCTTTGGAGGATCAGGAAGGGATTCTTCCAGCTAGGCCTATATAGACCCTCAGCTCATCCCATCTTCTTCCTAGCACCACAAAGGCACAGTTAGGGCATTAGATTTCAAAGTGTAACACTCCCATTAAAGTGCTTCACAGAGCCGTGTAGCTCAACACACTTGCAGTTGCTGCCCAAACTGGAGTTCAGTGCACTACGACAAGATCTGGAGATGGAGGGGGGCTGTGCACGTAGGTCTGTTTTTGATACCACCCTGGTGGGAACTCAGTGAACTCATACTCTGGAGCAACTTGGAAAATAGCTGGTGCATCTGTTTAATAAACTTGCAGCTAGCTTATGTTGTCTTCAGTTGCATATGTTTGGATCAATGTCTTACTGTTCAACCCATTTCTAATGTGTTACAGGAAACTACACTTACATTTTACCTAGTTTAAAAACACAGCTATGTACTATATTCACTGCCACTCAGCACCTTTTCTCTGAATCCTCATCCATTTCCAGGCACTGCAATACCCTCTTTGCCCCTGTCAAGTTTGAAAGTTAACAGAGCTTTTCTTCAGTGAGTGGCAGGCTCATTGACTGTCAGTCACCAAATGGATGTGATAAACATGTTTTTAACAAAAAAGTTCTGAAAAGATAAATTAAATTAGTGCTTTACCTTAGCTTTGGATTGTTCACTGAAATTCAGCTAGGACTGAACCTGTGGGTGAGTTTGTATACAGTGACACAGCACATTCAGGGGAGAATCCCATCTCCAGGGATTACGGTACGAATGAGACATCATCTGTCCGTGGTATCTGGGCAATATGGGGGAAGCTGGGCCTGATAGCACAAGGCTGATCCTGTCCAGCCAGGGCACACATGCCTCCAAGAAGGCATGTGTATTTTTACCACAAGCTGTCTGAGAAGAGGAGGTTTAGTTTCCAGGTCAGTTTCTATGGGTCTGTCTTCACTGCCTGACTTCTGTGGCCAGGTTAACTTTGTCTCGATCCATTACCTTTACATACTTAGGGAAAAATTCTCCCTTATACTTCATGTTCCAGGGAATGAGTGAGTGTGCAACAGCAGAGTCCTGCCCCTCCCCATCACAGAACATAACCAGAGACAGCAGGCAGGGCACAAGTTCTGAGCAAGAGCTGGTAATTATCTAGTGGTCATTCATAAGCAGCACTAAAGTCAAACTTATGAACTTCTTCACCTACAGATTCTTTGCCCAGTCTTATAAAGGACTTGATTTCATTCCCAAAGGACTCAGCTTCTCAGCCTGCCTATCTCCTGCTATGCTGACAACTATTTTTTCCTCATCCGTGTATTCAAAGCAGAAGCTAAGAACGCAAAGGTTATTCACTTCCAAAAGCCTCTCTCCATGGACAGGTCTGTGATGTCTCTCATGATGAATAGCACCATGCTGGCATGCAAATTTGCTAAATGTAACCAAGGAAACAGGGTCCTTACTTAATACCATACACTTCTCAGAGCATTTGCTGGAGGCAGAATAGCATCTTTGGTATCTGTATGCTGTCACTCACCTCGGGAATGCAATGTAAAAATAATTATATATGTATAATGAAGAGTAGGAAAGAAATGTGTTGTATGTAAATACACCCAGACAGTCGTCTCAATGAATGGACTGATTTCATCAGGAAAGCTGATGGAGCAGAGTTAACAGTACTGATTTTGTTTTGATTCCCAGTGGAAAGCAGAGTAGATTCATAGGAAATATGCCACTGCTTAGGCCATCTAGGTAAAAATTTTTTGTTAACATGTGTCTGGCCATGTGGAAAGGTTTAACATACTGGGAGGGAAGCAGGATTATGGCATGTGTAGACATCAGTGCTATTTTAAACAAACAAATAAACAACTTGAAATTTTAAGACAGCGTGAATAATAGAGGGGCTGATGAGAGGAATTATGAGTTAATGAATAAAAGGTTGATGCTGCCCTGATGTGCCACTCATCCATAATATACCCAGACAAGTGCCTGCTGAAGGGAATTATCTGGAGCGTGAACCAGGGAATATGAACTGTGAAGGAACTTGAAAAGGGGTGAAACTTATGCCTGGGTTTGGGTGATACTCATGGTCTCTGTGGATGCCACAGACCTGTCACAGGTTTTTGTTCCTCATGTTTTCTACTATGCCAGCACTAGGCCATGCTTAACAGTCCCATTCCAGCCTAACCACCTCTGGC
>WEIT01039819.1:35799-59351 GCA_013389985.1 Dryoscopus gambensis
AACAAAAGGACTACACTCACATGTGAGAAGAACAGGATTCATTCCTTTTGGGAAATCCGTGCTGCAGACATGATGTCAGTGTGGGTCATGCTAACAATGAACCTTTGAGAGCAGTCAGAGTGGCACAGTGCAGAGGCAGGAAGCCACTGGAGAGCTGTGAAGATACAGGGTCAACATGCAGTCCTAGGGTGGCAATGGGACAGGGGAGGGGACCATGCTCGAGTCAGAAAACATAGAGGAAAGAGACAGGGGGTGACTGTGTGTTGCAAACTCATGGAAAGAGTTAGGTCTTTCAGAATGAGCACATTTTAAACTGGAAAAATTAATAAATTAAAATAAAAAGCAGGTAGGCAGGATCCTCTTGTCTTCTCTCAATCCCTGACATTCGTCTCCTGCCTCTCTGGTTCCTTCATTAGGTTCTTTAGGTTTAGAGATCAGGGCTCCACTCTGCTAATCCTAAACCCAAACATTAAAAATCTTTTAGACAGAACTAACATTCTACCACTTACTCAATGGACTGTAATATAAAGAATCTCAATCTATATCTATGAACAGGACATGAATAAATGGAGAAACACATGTAGTATCATTGATGATGAATGGAAACATCCTAGCTGTTTCAAGTGAATTGTAAAAAAGTTCAGCTATTCAATACATTTTGAAGAACTGCAAAATCTGAACAGTCTGCCAAAGCCTCTGGAAATTTATATGAAGTGTTCCAGAATGCTGATGGTAGGAAATGTCAGGAAAAAAAGGTCTTTCTATGATTTTCAGTATTTCCTGACTTCCTTTAAACCAGAAGTACCCAAAAAATACCTGTGGTATTTTCATAATTCCACTTTTTCTCCCACAGATTCCAAAAAGCGCCAACATGTGAGAAAACATATAATTTAACCATATTCTTAACCTCAAAAAAATGTCATATTTGAAAAGCTCAAGTTAAATGCTGCTTTCTGTTACATGTGTTGTTTGTGTCTCCTTATGGCTTGTCCATGACTTTTGTGACAATCCCAATGCACTTTATACCAGCTGGACTTCTGGGATTTGTTTTTTGCACATTGTGTTTTCTCAATTCATTCTCTAAAAAAAGGATGTTACACAGAACAAAGATTCTTATGTGGGTGGTGACCTACTTGATGATGGCCTTCAGGTCCCAAATCTATGTCTTAAGCCTGAACAATAGCACAGCTGTTTGTGACTCAAAAGTCAAGCAATATATACTAATTTTGAATGTATCAGTACTCAGTATCACACTGAGTGAAATCCAGCACAGCCCAAAACCTAATGTGCAAGTGCCAAAGACTTACTGGGAGGTTTATGAAATCATATTGAGCTCCAAGTTCTGCATGTTCATGACAAAAGAGCCTCATGTGGCATTATGATGTCACTGAGTGCCACTAAGAGTGGGTGCAGACTGACTGAATGTGGAACAACTGGAAAACCTCTTCCATGAGATAGCATTGATGCCAGGATAAAATACAAGGAAGGTGGCATGTTAGCTAGAGAAAACATAACAGCCATTAGTGATCTATGGGTTTAGGTTATTTTGTGACAGTACAAACTATTGGACATTGATAGAAGAAAATTCAATAATTTTATAAAAAATGGAAATCCCAGCATCATTGTCACTAAGAAAACCTTTGAAATACTAGACAGATAGACACTTCAGAAGACTAAAGAGACAAGAGTATTTATTTAAGAAAAGTAAGACAGACATATATAACATAATGAATAGTACCAGCAATCCCAAATGGGTTCTCTTATTTACTCTACTACTTAATTTACCTTGGGCCACAGTAGAAGAACATAAAAGTAATGAAGGAAATGTTAGAAGTTAAAACAATGAACTTGGATAAAAGCAAATACTTTTTATAAAAATATTTGTAAACTAGCACTTTCCCTTTAATGATTTCAAACCATTTTTAATGAAGTTAGGCCTCAGACTAACATTTAAGAGGACTACACAAGAAGGTGATTTGCAAAGACCATACAGAAAGTTTGTATGGTAGTTGAGAGAAGAACCCATTTTCTTTTTTTCTCATTGTCTCCAGACAATTTAGAATTGAACTGTAGAGTTGCTACAGGACATTGTTGAAATAAGTGACACAGAACTTTTCTGCATCTATTAAAAACTTTATATGAATAGTAAATCAGAAGATAAGATTCTGTGTATCTCCTTGTGCAAGCATGTACCTGAGTTTAATCACGTGTATACCATAGAAAAAGAGGTGGGAAATCCCCTAAGGAAAGAAATTCAAAGGAACCAATCTTACGGGATTAAGTACTTTACAATAGTGACCATAAATAAAAGCTGTTTAATTTATTTAAAAAAACAAACATGCAATAGGTATTTCTGCAACTATTAATAAATATGATACATACAGACTACAACACTGTGGAAGCGTAAGACTGAAAATGATCCATTGTGAATACTCTGAGCTAAAAGCTAAAAGAACACAGTTGCTTCCTTTTGCCCAAATGCTAACAATAATAAGGGGGGAAAAAAGATTGTTATCTTGTACAAGCAAAGAAGCAATCAAGTGTGGAAATTATTTAAGCTTTGGTGATGTACCATGTGTTTCAACCCCAATTTAGAACCAGTGCTGTTCTTACTGGTAAAGAAGCTACTAAGGAAGAAATTAAAGTGTGTAATTAATGTTACAACATTACATTAACACATAAATAATTTCTCTGGCAGGTCATACAATTCACATGCATATTTTATTAAACTGCAAGAAATAATTTTCTGAGTGACCCTGATATTCCTGCATGCTTTGAAGTTTGAAAGCCAGCAGTATAGCCTATAAGTTTAAAGAAATTTAGAAAGAATTGCGAAGTTAAAAGGTACTTTTGATGTTTGTTCTTTCTCTTCTATCACAAGGGCATTCAATACAGAAGGAGTAGAAAACATTAATGCTTATGAAATGAGCAATCACACTCATTTAACTCTTTCTAATCACTTAATATAAAAGGCTGGAAAGTGCTATTCATTTAGAAGGGGGGTGAAGCTGGTGCTAGGAATTTCCTATCTCATTGCCCACAATTTCTTCTCTTACTGTCCTTGCACACATTGATAGGAGTTACTGCTTGCAATGAGAGTAAGCACTTTCAGCTCTCAAAGTACACAGCAGTTCTTCATGTCTCTCAAGGTCAGATTGAGAGAATGCCCCTTTTCCCCAGAAGCATCTCCAGTATCTTTGGTCACATGAAAAGGCATCAGATTGCCAGATAACCTCCACTCCTTTGTCCAAAGACCCTTATCCTCACCATCCAGACAACTGTATCCACAAACATGCTGGATTGCAATGGGACACATCTGTAGGGCATAATTGTGGTATGTGGGGGTCAGTCAATTTTTAGTTTCTCTCTTTTAAAGAAGGTTGAAAGTTTAAATCTGATAAATGGGGCCAGGCTACCTGTGCTGTGAATACCTTCCCTTTGTCTCACTCACAATTCTTCAAGTCTAATAGGAGTTGAGCCCATATTTTGGCATGTGGCTGAGGAGAAAGTGCAATTTGAGCAGTAAATGAACACCAGCACTGCTGAATTCATGTGAATTACCCTAAGGTGATTCATGTGAATCACCCTATGTGAATTTACAACTGGTAAATCTGTATCCATTCAGAACATTTTTGATCAGTAGCACCAGCAGGTGGAAATGTACCATAGAGTAAATGCCTTGGTGGAAATATTCCATCTTTAGGTGTGGCAATGCCAAAGTGTCCTGGTTTGACAGGAAGGAAGTTTTTTAAGGAAGGTGTAGTCAAACCAATCATGGATTAGAAGTGAATATTGACATCTGGTATGGCCACTAAGGAGATGTGTCACCTCTGAGAACATGGGGAGATAAAGGAGAGATTCACAGAGGTACTTCCTTTTGTGTTCCGGTTATCGAAGGGAGCGCATCTCCTCCCTCACCCAGCCCGAGGCCTGAAGGCCTGGGCCTAGGGCCTGGGTGGGGGAGGGAGGGGCAGCCATGCCGCCTGAAGCCCTGCGGCCTGAGGATGAGAGGTAGGCCGGAGCCCAGAGAGAGAGGGAGAGAGATGGAAGGAGACGGGACTGTGCCAGTTTCTGCAGGATGGAAGGGTGGAGAGACGAGGAGATGGTTCTCTACCCCCCTCCCTCCCCTCCCAGAGAGAGAGAGAGAGACTGCATCTGCGCCGGCCGAGCGGAGCGGGGGAGGTTCCCAGTGTGGGAGTCCTGGAGTTCCTGCGTGTGTCCCGACAGCAGCAGAGACTTTTTAACCCTTCTCTTCCTTGGAACAGAAAGCTTTATGAAATATTAATCCTCCTGAGCAGTGAGAGTGAGAAGGGAAAGACAGCCTGGAATTCTGTGACGTTAAAGAAATTGATGGGAAGAATTTGGTGGGAGGAGATGATGGAGTGGCTTTGGCTGGACTTATCTTGTATAGCCATAGACTGAACAATCTGTCTTTAATACGTGAGACTGCAGTTAGGTGGATGCAGTGGCTGGATGCCAGATAAGGCGACCTGCTGCAGTGATGCTGATGCCAAGTGGATGAAGAAGGAGAGAGGATGAAGAGGGTGGGGTAATGCTCTCTGTCTTCAGCGAAGAAGACCAGGAAGAGGGTGTGGTGGTTCCCTCTGTCTTCGGAGCAGAAGACCAGGAAGAGGGTGTGGTTGTGCCCCCTCTCTTCACAGCAGAAGAAACCCTCGGCCCCAGGGGTTATAAAATGGGGGGGACTCTTTGTCCCAAAAAGGAGCTTCTGGTACTTGGTAAAGCGTCATTGAATCCTGAGGGCAGTCTCAATCCATGGATGGTGGTGAGAGCACCAGACATGGAAGGACACTACGGTTTGCAAGAGAGACTCCTCTCTTCTTAGATGAATTGAGAAATGATTATTTAAGTATTGTTGACCGAACAGGAAATCCAAGGTTTTGTCTAATTGTGGGAAGGGTGGAAGTTGGGAGGAGGAGGAATGTTTCTGAGAGTTTTCATGTTCCCTGTGTGTTTCTTTCCTTTAATGTAGTTTATTAAAGTTTTTTTCCTATTCCTAAGTCTGAGCCTGCTCTGCTCTGTTCCTGATCACATCTCACAGCAGTAAAAATGTATTTTCATGGGGCACTAGCTTGTGTCCAGTGTCTAACCATGACACTGTCTTTGTAGCAAACCATACACTTTACTTTTTGGTGGTTATTCTTGGAAGCATTCTAAGTTTTGAGCTGAGAAGGCAAATGCAGCTAGTGAAAGAAAATATCTCACGGGGAGACTTCACAGAGGAATAAGCTTGAAAAAGGAATCCAAAATGCCTCAGCAAAGGTTATAAACCCAGCTCTACCCTGTCTCCTGAGCACGATGTTTCAAGCAGTCTCACCCATCTTGTATACTTAAGTGCAATTTCCCAGTAAAATTGAAGAATCAGGGATTAAAGGGGTCGTGGGTTATTCATCTCCACACTGAACTCTATCTAGTACTTAAAAACAGCAAGGAACACACCCACAGAGGCTTGAAATAATCCCTATCCCATGTATGTGTTGGTACATCGCATGTAATAATCCCATGTATGTCATGTGAAATATCGTGGAATTTTTAAAAGCACATTTAAATCAATTAATCATAATAACAATTTAATAAAGGAGATTTCTCAGAAGTATTGATTTAAATTCCTGCTAAACTGTTAAATAAAATTACCTGGCCACCAAAGATGAGGTTTTAAGTGTCCCAGTTGGTGCAACAGTCTCTGTTTGCCAGCTGTATTGTAATAACAGAAAAGTTAACATCTCTGACTTTATAATTATTTGAATTTTAATGAACAAGATGAATTAAATCTTTCAGCTTAGCTGCTTACACTGTGAACTAGCCTGAGTTCCTGAAAGATAAGAAATATATTGTGCTTATTCAACAGCTTTTCTTCGTTGAGACAGAGGGAGGAAAAGAAGCCAGGTTTCTGTGGAATTTAAACTCATTATTACAAAAACTTGATAAGGATAATTATGAATATGAGTAGTACAATTAATTATTGAGTTTTAGAAGAGCTCCAAAATGAGAACATGGTTCTTTTACCCTGTCTAGGGACAGTGTGCTTTTTTAAAAGGGGGGTGTCTGTATNGTAGTCACAGCAGTCTGAAAATACAGCTGAAAGAGTATCAAAGAACACACAATTTCTGCCAGTTTTAATTCTTTTTTTCCTTTTTGCTGAAGCTTTTATCACCCTCACTGGTATCTACATTTCACACAAAAAGTATTGAACGTCTTTTAAATTTTTCCATTTCCCTCAGAATTAAAGAGATGCTGGTACCTTGGTGCAATTTGCCAATAACACGAGCAAACTAAATGGGAGATAAGTAGATGGTGAAGCTGGCTCATTTCCAGCCTGTAAATTCATTACCAGCATGGCAGATCTTGCAGCCAAAAGTATCAGCTCTTCTATGCACAACAGAATAGAGAAGGCTATGACTATTAATATGAATCCCTTTTCCTTTTTGAGTTCTGCATTCTGCAAGTAAAACAGACACAGGTGTATCACATACATATATACATACATACATGCAGACACGTGCAAAGACTGACTCTGTTCAGCTACATGGATACTGTTCAGCATGGAAATTTGCAGCTCTAAGTGGGGGATTAGCAACTACTTAGGGATTTAACCTCATTTCTATGCAAAAATTCCAATCAGGGCTTGAATAAGGAGGTATTGATGAGCTAGATATATTTGCAGGTGTTTCTATCCAGTACTGCTCCTCTCTTCCTGCCTTGTGCTTTTCCATATTAAACACCAGGAGCAATGTTTTAAACAATAGGAAATGTAAGTCCATACAATCATGTGTCTTTAAACTGTGCACATTGCAATTCTTTGAGTAAGGATTAGTATATTTTTATATTGGTGTTTTTTTCCTATCACGTACTTCTTTCCCTGTGAGATTTTTAGCATGCTAAACACTGCAAAATGCTTTCATTCCCCAGAATTATGAAATAGTCTTGGAAGAGTAAAAGAGCCTCTCTGTCGCATACCTTTAAGTTTGAATATTTTGATTTCCTGTGTAATTTCAATTTCGCTGGGAATCAGAACTATCTACAGTAAACAGAAAGTGGAACTGGAGCTTGCTGATATTATGGTCTGCCAGGAACAGGAGCTGTTATTGCAAGTCTGAAGAATTTTATACCTCTCTGATAGCTTGTATACCATCTGAATCTTATTAAACTGCTTGTGCCCGACCTGGAAGCTGAAGCCTTACTGAGGAACCTTAATGCTAATAACAAAATAGACCTTAATGAACCACAGCTTCAAAGAGAAATAATAACAAATTTGAATGACTTCTTGGAAAAGATTTTACTATCAGCAGTGATTAACAAAATAAATAATGTGCCAGGAAACCAACTGTGGACTGCTACATTTGTTTGTTTCTGCCTCTGTTTTGACTGCCTGACTGGTCTTTGAGCTTCTTTATCCCAACATGTGTGCCTCAGCCTGATGCCAAGAGTAACATCCTTGTTCCGTTCACAGTATGAAATATAGTAGGAGGTCAGCATTAGAGGTACCGGGCAGAACTGACATTGCATACACAGTAAACTATCAAAAATGCAGCAGATCAATATACAAGAGAAAACAGAGCTGCGCAACACAGGTTACACAGCAGAACTATACATACAGAATTGTTCCTTCCCCTGCTGTAGAAAATGGTCAGCCACTCACTAGCTAAGGTGGCACTAAAACTGTAATTAGCACTCTGATAAATGTCATCATAGTATTCTGGTCTGCCCCAAAAGACACAGAATTGTATAAACACAAAAGAAAATACTCAGGAAATTTCCTAGTCCACACCTCTTTATCAAAACTGAATCTGCAATCCTTAAGCTATTTCAGATAGGATGTTTTTCTAGTATTTAAAAGACTTAATGTAAGAAAGAATGTATTTGTAAAGCTAAAGAAGACCAGTCAAAGAGCTTCTGACTAATGGATCGTTAAATAATCAACTTGATTTAAAATCCTGACATAGTTTTGCTTCCTTTCATTCATGAAATTTTTGCTATTTATTCCCTGGAGGTTTCCATAATTCATGCTCCAGGTGTACTTAAAGATGACAGGTCACAATTTTACTGAGTCATTTTTAATGATGATGGAGAACACAGGTGTTCTGATTTTTTTAAGCTGCTTGGAGTTCTAGACATTGAAATCAATAAAATCATAAACCAGGTTGGATAAGCTTTCAGTGAGGTCAAGAGAAATGGTTCCTGAAGTTGTCAGAGGATGCGCACGCACACGCATGTGTGTGTATGTGTGTACATTGTGCATGCATGCGCACATTCCTGACTTACTGATGGCAGGAGCTGGACTGTAGGAGCATCATTTTGGGGCTGTGCAGTTCCACCCGCCGTGGTGCCCCAGTTTTCAGACACTATGGGACCTGCCAGCAGCAGGAATGACTTCGGGCAGCACCTGTGCGATGTACCAACACATCTTCAGTCAGTCTCTGTTTGCCCTACGTATAGAAAGAGCAAGGAGAAAAGTCTAGCCTAAAAGCCATCAGGGCTGAAATAATTTTGACCCTGGAGCAGTAGGTTCGCAGCATGGCATTGTTCTAAATGACCAGCTACAATGTTGTCAGACTTTCAAATGGAAAAAAAACCCCACCTTTTTGGACTGACAATTTTCATGCCCTTGAGCACTTTATTTTTTTAATGACTGCAAGTGTTTGAAAATACTTTCAGTGTGTTCTCACCTATAGTTTATACATCTGCTATTATGATGTAGCATCAAAATAGTAACAGACTTGAATTTTAACCATTGCTCAGTTTTGCCTTTGTGTGAAGTGCAGGTATAAATTATGTTGCAGCCTGACATTTTGTGGGGTTACAGTATATCCTTTCCACGCCTTCTAAATATAATCAGTTCAGTTTACAAGGCCAAATATTACTGTTGTGGATGCCCCTGGTACAACTTGCCCTTGCATTGAAGAGCAAGCTGTGGCTCTGCCTCCTGCCTGCCCAGCATCCGCAGGAGCGGATTAAGGCACGTCCCGTGGCGCGGATCGGTGGTCAGCAGCAGCCGGGGCTGGGCACGGGGTGGCACAGGCACAGGGAGGGGGCCAGACGCCCTCCCGGGGTCTCAGCTGCCTCCCCTGGCCCGGACATCAAGGGCTCAGGAGCAGGGGAAGGCGAGATGGCATCCTGCTGGGAGGAGGAAGTAGGAAGCCACTGAGCAGACTGCGTAGGGAGAGGCTGCAAAGGAGCATTTTAGAACATCCAGTAATTTTGGTAAATCTGGGCATCATTTTGAGTCTTAATTCATTCCTGATCATAAGCAGGGAAAGCACAGACGTGCCGGTGACAGGGGTGAGAGGGAAACAAAACCCCAACACAGGCAAGTATTCCTTTTGGTATTAAACATATACCTAAAGGTATACCTTTTTGGTATTAAACATCCCATAATCACAACAGAATTGACAGTCAGACTAGCAACCCTGGAGTCAGAACTCAACTAGAGTGTTGCAACTTTGGAGCTCTTGCTTTGCTTTCCAGACCAAACCCATATTTTTGTCAGTAAAACAAGCAGATTGGACTCAGATGTAGAACAGCATTGTATGATCGAGACAGATGTACAATTTTTACATTTTTTAGTTGTTTGCAACCACAGTTCATTTCCTCCATGCATTGCTGCATCTTGATTATCTAAAGGTCTCAAAAAACAACATATAAGCCATTGGATAATAAAAATTTTAAATAAACAATGTTTCATTTTCAGTGTGAATTTTTAAGGTAAAGGAATAAACTTCGTGTTGCAGAAAATGGGCAGCAGGGACTCAATGAATCCTGACAGATTTACTCACGTTTTCAAAGTGAGTAATGGGGAACTTCTGAATATTCCTTTTCAGACTAATAATATATTACAAAAAATCCTAAACCATTCTCTTCTATTAGTGGCTTTCATGGCTCTCTAATTTTGCGCTTTATTGAGGAAGTGAATATTAAATATCCCCCCTGGTAAGAACAGTATAATCCCGACTTACGTGCTATTTGTACTCTTTCATATTTATTTTTCCAAACATGATATTTTCTGAAGTGTTGTTTTGAGTGCCAGTTTTACCTCCTGGTGAAGTCGGGCTGCCCTGGAGTGTTTAGGTGAGGTGTGCCCCAGCACTGCACAGCGGTGCTGGGCTGACAGAACTGCCTGACACAACCTTCTGCCATTTGTGGGCGTTTGCTGAATTATGCGACCACCCACAGAATGGTGAGATGCTTTTGAACAAGAAAGAGCACCTCTCCCTGCTGTACAGCTTTACATTTGGATTTCCTGTGTAATTACAATTTAGCTGGGAATCAAAACCATCATCAGAAAACAGAAAGAGATTTCTGGTCTGTTATGTTGCGCCAGGAACGAGAGCTCTTCTTACAAGTCTGAAGAGAGCTGTGCTCCTGCAGCTTCACAGATGAATCTTAAATTGCTTGTGACCAAGTGGAGAACCAAAGCTGACTTCTGTGCAAACCCTCCAATATGATCCCTAGGACAGTCTTTTGAGCAGCAAGTGGAGTGTCTCTCTTGTGGGACCCAGTGGTGGGGCTGTCACTAAGGCCCTCAAAATGCCTTCTTTATGCTATGCAGTAACTAATCAGCTCCTGCGAACATTCACCCTAGCCACAGCTCAGCAGGGAAGCACTTAGCTCAGGAGCCTTAATTTTTTACTGTTAGCCAAAAAGTATCCAGTGAAGTTTGACTCAGTCATTTAGTGTTTTAGCACACTGTAGATGAGATACCCTGCTCTCATTTCAGATCTCCACTGTTTATTAAGCCAGGAGAGGAACAAAGCTCTGCCTGGCTTACTTCCCTGCTTCCCACCTTAGCTCGAAGCAACTTATCTTCCTGCTCCTACTGCTCCACAAATGTGATTAAAACATCCCTTAGACCCTAGAGCTCAGATCTGATTCATTCCTGTAACAATCCCCCCTAGGGGAGCAAGCTATCTGCTATCTCTCACTTTTGCAGAAGCATCGGGGTGATCTCCCAGTGCCACCGACCCCAACAATCTGTGTGAGAAAGCTGGAAAAATATATATACTTAATTACTTTCTTCTTCTGCAATGTATGCTGCTTATCAGATTCCTCTTTTCCTACAGAGGTACGATTCAGCTAGAACCCAGTTTCCCACAACACTCCCCAGTGCCAGGGGACTGATGCCAATTCACCAATTCCTAGTAAATAATTTCCTCCTGAGAGTTTGCCAGACATGCTTCCCTCTAAAAATCTCCAGCCACCCAGATGTACCCAAATTATACATGGGAGATCTTGATGGGCTCAGAAGAAAGAGATAAAGATGAAAGGTTCCCTATTCTGCAGGTATCTGGCCCTCTTGTGAAAAGATGTGTCTGCAGGGAATCCAGCGGCAGACCTTACAACCAAAACATGCCATCACCTTTTTCCCATTCTATTCTGGGCAAGTCACTCCATATCTCTACCTTAAGAAGATTATTACCTTTTCTTACCCCGGCTTCACAGTAGTGTTGGGTTACAGCTCTGATGCTGAAATACGAGAGCAGCCTTTCAGTGAAGCTCCACCACATTAAAAGGCAAACAAGCATGAAAATATTAATCAGGGAATCTTTAACACAGAAATAATAAAAGACTTACTAAACAACATATTAAGCTGCATATATAGGCCTTTTTCTCTGATGTTCTCGAATGTATCTAGGATTTATATGAAATCCAGATGAATCAGTTTTTCTTGTTTCAAGGTGGATGGATGTTGATGAAAAACTAACCTGGCACCTTTGCACAAAGGTGTGCCAACAAATCATGATGAACAAAACAAAATTAATTCTTTTTTTCTGAATCCATCTGGCCTCATAGCAGTACCATGAAGGAAATGAATAATAAAGAAATTTCTTTCTTTTAATTGTTTCTGAATTAATCTAAGTAGATTATAACATCTGAAAATCTGTTAGTAGCATAACATGCATTCTCATAGCAACATTTCTTTGTTGTGTGTTACCCAGCTGAGAATGAATTACAGGAGTTTTGTATAGATTAGCAAAAGCAACTATTTCAACATCTTCACAGATTTTTATAACACACAAGATGCACTTAGCACCACAGCAGAATGCCACCATATAAATGCTTTTCCCTTAAAAATGTATGTTGAGCCTTTTCTGTCTCTGGGGCATATAAAGGATGTCTCACTTCCCCCAGTTTGATTAGAATCAGAAATAATACTGTATGACATCCAAGTAGGAAGGTGCAGAGACTGGTTCTGCCCAGCACAGAATCTCTGCAAGATGTGTTTGAGGAGTCCCTCTCACTTTTCGAGAGAGTTGGTTGTATCCCATGTATACAAGTGATATCTGTTCCTAATTAACTGACTGACACTTTGGCGAGAGTCACAATATATGTGAAATATGATTTAGGCAAACCAAAATGGTGTAGCTGCCTAATTTTCACTGAATTATTAGCTTAAGTTAAGTTGTATAAAGCACATGTGATAAAGACTATACACTTGGAAGCACACCCTAGATCTTTGCAATACCAGCAAAAGTATTATACAGAACAGTAAAATTTGTAAGTTTTCTCTGCTGCTGAAAGCTGTTTCACCTGTAGATCTGAGTGAACCTGTGATGATGAGAAAATAGAAACACTTTTTCTTTGGCATGAAGAAAAAAGCAGTATCCTCCAAACTGGATTAAAATGGAAAATTTGGCCTTGAAATTAAATACAAACTTGGGAATGGGTGTGGCTTTGGCCCAAGGCTTCCTTTCAGATATAGGTCACATCATTTAGATAGCAGAAGTCTGTAAAGAAATGGAATGTCCAAAATTAATTTTCCCTACCAATTATTCACCTGAAATCCTGACAACTATGTTTTATTAAATCATGTCCCTTAGCGTGGTGATTTTTATACAGAATTGCAAGGGTTTGAACCACTTTTAAACAATTTTTGTTACATTTATTTGTATATGTGCCTGTGTTTCAATAAAAACCCATTTCTTGAAAAAAAGGAGGTGTCATTATAGGTGTCCCACAAATGACATCCACCAGAATTGCTGCATATCGGGTGATGCCTCTGCTTTTCTGCACTGTATCATAATCCTCACTCCCAACAGCTCTTACAGGAAAGGAAATACCACGTTTTGCTGATGTTGCATAGTAGTTCCTGTTAACTGATGAAACTACTGTTGTTAATTTTAGGGTTGCATATTGAATCATAATGAATCTTGTGAAAGGTAGTAGGTCCCTCTTAAAACATGCAAATTGCATAGATGATGGTTTGCCTCTGATAAACTGTATTTTAACCTGCTCTGAAAGTGAAGTAACTTTCAAATGCTTTTATGTGCAAAAGTTTTCTACTTTTTATTTGATGTTTCTTTTTTTTTTTTTTTTTTTTGTTTTTTTANNTTGAAGAAATCTGTAGGGGATGAAGCCATAAAAATGCTTTTAAAAAATGTGAGTCCAAACAGAATCTAGAGTGAGAGCTGACACCATGAGCTTAGATCAGCCTGTGGTGCCTTTGCACAGCAAAAGTCTCTCAGTAGAAAAATTCTGCAGCAATGCCATGACACAGAGGAGGAGTTATGGGTGATGTTTCAGCTTTCTCCTTGAACTGACTTCTGTCATCATTGAAATCGAAAGGAAAAGGATCTCTTTGGTTAATTTGCCTGTCCTCCCTCTGCAGTACTATCATCCAGTTCTTTCTTTGCCCTTTACACTTGGGCAAGGTGATTCAGAGAATCCCAGTTAACAATTTCATAAATTTGTGTTTTGCACATGCTGGAGACATTTGTGTCTGGTGTTTGTATAAACTCACTATCATCAGGCTTTATCCCACCTTGCTGAGATATTCCTAGCCTTATATTAACACACCTCCATTTAGATGGTGTCTCAAGGGCACAGCAGTGTCTATGTCAGTTTCTACATCAGGTTTTCAATCCCTTCTCTTGGCAAGTGTATAGAGGAACATAAATACTACTGGATCAAACCTAGACTTACATAACCCAAACTCACAATTTTGGTTCTGTCGGGACCAAAAACTTCAAATAAAGATTCAAAAATGAGAGACTTACAAAGCAGCTTATGTCTCCTATAAAGTCCCTAGAAAACAGCTGGTCAAAATCTTTAAACACAGGACATATGATTTCCCAGGCTCAACTGAGTTCAATGGCTGATGAACACATTTAAATGTGACCTTCAAAAGATTCATAGTTTCTATCCTCTACACACCATTTTTCCTGTTATTCCTGTAAATATTTTCCTTTTTAGTGTTTTCCAGCAACACCCAACAGAACATATTTCCATAGGTCATTTGCTTGTTAATGCAACATATTTTCTTTAAAAGCTTTTATGTTTCCTATATTTGTCTTCATTCAGTAGCTCTGCTCTTGTACTTTCAGCACTCAATACAAATTTTGCTTGTCAATTGTTTTAGAGTATTCTTATACATAATTACTCTATTTGCTACCCTTAGTTGAATTGGTTTTTACTAAATAATTTTTTTTCATTAGTCATTTTACAGGACTGCTGATTTTTGTTTCTGTGGAGCCTTTTTAATAACCCTTTTTCCCTACATATAAAACCCTTCCATCTTTAATCTATTTATGTCTCTTTTGATTTTTTTTAATCAGAAATGAATACAATTTACCACAGAAAGGCCTTTTTCAAAATAAAGAAACTTTTAATGATGTCTTAGCACACACTCCAAGTGTTCATGTGAGATATGAAGCCACAATGAATTAGAATGCACAAAGTATAAAAAAAAAAGTCTTTTCGGTCTGTGCAGTCTTGCTGTTGGCTTTATGGAACTGTCTGCCATGATACTGCCAGTTTAGTTATGTTGTGAGTTTTCCAGAGTCTTCCATAATCCTGCCAAATTAAGCAATTTTGTGCCATATGAAAATTGTCTCAGGTTCCCATTCTCCTTCCCAAATGATTGTAAAAAGGGTTTTAACCAACACAATCTAATTAGAGGCAAAATGCTGAGGTCAATAACTGTTCATGCTGTTGAAAATGTACTGTGTTTCCCATCTTTCTCATGCTATCCACCTTCTAAGAACACAAATATTCTTCTCATTTTATGATTAATTTTATTTTCCTAGCAAGTTATGAGTGATCTCATCAAAAGGTGGTAAAGGCCCGCATAGAAGTTTTCTTTAATTCTTCTCAGGGTGCTGTAGAATATAACTGCACACAGAAAACATGACTGACCTTGCCACACTTATGCTGAGAATTTATATATTTACATATTTTCAGTGATTTATAACTATGTCCTTGTATTTATTTTACCATTATGTGAGCCTCTTGACATAAATTTGATGATTTCACAAACCAGTTTATGGCTGGTGAAACCAACACAAGTGAAAACTCTTGCTTGAACCTGAGGAATGACAATCTTGTGTGCCAATACAGACTGGGGTTCTGGAGAACAGCTTTGCAGAAAAGGACTTAGATGCCCTGTTTAATTTTAATGAAGTTTTAATTTCAGTGCTATAGCAGCTATAATAGCTCCTTTTCTGCTCATTCTGATTTGCAGAATCAACATGTCAATGTGTCTAAGAAGATGGTGTTTCCCACTTTTTTTGCTGATAAGGAAGGCAGCAAGAAGAATTTGGCTGCTTTGATAAAAGTTCAGTCTTCTGGTCATCCTGTGTTTGATAAAGAATTATTTCTTGTTGCTTTTTTTCTGCTGACAAACTTGTTTGCATCTTTGTTGTTTTCCAGAATATAACATTGTCTCTCATCACTTAGGCCTCTTCCTGTGGACTAATGTTCCATTTTCTGAAGCTGAATAACCAGCACTGCAATTTTATCATGGAAGGAGTTAGGGGTTTATATCTTGCTTTCTTTTTTATTTAGGGATGTCTATGTTTTCTATTACTTTGACATATTCTGCTTAGAGCCCTTAAAGCCTGTTCTGGAAACTCGCATTTTCCCACTTTTCATTATAGAATATTTTTAATTTAATATTTTTAATGATTTATTCTTTTCCCCTTATTCCCCCAGGCTTCTTTTCAAAGTCAATCTAATGCAAGCATAGCACATGTTTGTGTTCTTTTAATTTGGTTTTGGTTTTGTATAGGAGTATGCATATGCTACAGTGAGTCCCTATTCCCAGTACAATGCTGCAAAATGTCATAAAATTCCATTCTAATTCAGATGGGGTTTGTTGGTTTTTTGTTGGTTTTTTTTTTTTTGCTTTGACATTAATGATCCTTCTATACCTGGGACTGAGCTTTTAAAAATATGTCCACTTCCCTTGAACAACTGACCCTTAAATACTTTTTCTTCATCTCTCTGTCTCTTATACCACATTGATTCTTCAGTGTGATCCATGACATTGATTCCTACCATTCATACTCATTTTCTATCCAAAGTCAGAAGTGTGTCACCTCGACCCCGGTGCAATCATTCCCCTCACCATTCTAGCCCAAAATGGGTCCTCACATTGCACTTTTTTGCTACATCTCTGACTGCAAAGGGAAACAAAACCCTGTCCCAGGAAAGGGGTGGCCCTACCGATTGCCAAGGGAACACACTGGAGAGACACAAGCAAGAACGAAATTTGCATTACCTCCTTGCATTAGGTAACGTCTGTCATTCAATCATTTCTCCCTCCATATTTCTTTATTCTGGAAGTTGAATTGCTGTCATGATCTTCTCAGAGTTCCCAGAAGATCAAGGCTGTAGAGCTTGCCAGGGTGCCTGGTGTTGGGGGTATGTGACATGTATGAGTTATTATATCATGTTCGCTGTGGACTGAACCTTCAAATGACAGGAAATCAATCTCCATGCAGCAGAAAGAGCTACTGCTTTTGGTCTCAGGTAACTTATAGAACATTTATAGATAAATCCATTTCTTAAACATCTTGTGAAGATTATGCTTTCATAATTTGCCTTTTGCTTTCTTCTCATTATGTGTAATTTCAATCCGATTCATTTGAAGATTTCTTCTTTTTTCTTATCTAAATAGCTGTATCATTTGGTCTAGTTAAAGACATTGGATCTGTCTGTGAAACACAGGGATAACAATAGAGCTGTATTCATGTAGCTGAAAAACATTTATAAATAGCTGGAGACAGTTCAAGATTACAAAATTCACATCCAGAATGGAATTTGTCCTAAATTTGAATGGTTTCAAGCAGGATTGATGAACTGATGTGTTTAAGGGAGAAGGTTTCTCATAAAGAGGGCTTATCAAATTCAGCGGCTGCATCTGATTCTTTTTTTTCTTCAGAGTAATGTCTGTCAGCAAACAATCACAATAAATTTGTTTGGAAAAATTGCCCTTTCATTTTCCTCCATGGACAGGTTATTTAGATTGTCCAGGAAAAAAAATGTTTGCTAACTGCAATGTACAACAATTAGGATTGCAACTACCTTAACAAAAGATCTAACTTAACATAAAAATGTTTCTAACTCTTCTTCAGATAATTTTGTTTCACCCCAAACTAGCAGCATTGCGTTAATGGATTTCAATTATGAACTTCAAGTTGAATTCCTCAACCACTTTTTTTCCGTTCTCTTTATATATAATCCTCGGCTCCAAGAAAATTTGCATCAATTTAGAAATAAAGTCCTTTTAAAATATATTAAATAGTCAAAAATTAATGTTCTCTTCATTCATGTAGTTTTACTTCTTAACAGAAGAATCAAGAGGAGTTTTGCAGCAAGACAAATAATTTCATTTCTTCTTTAGACTTCATCTCATATTTGGCATCACATCAGTGATTTTTAAAAGAATGAATATTACTGTCAAAATATCTTCTCACTGGAGAAAAATGTTGCCTTAGAAAATACTCAAAGAGGATAAAGAAGGTCATTTACTGGGTGTAGATATCTATAAGAGATTTTTTTTTCTTTTACTTTGAATAATAATAGTAGTTTTTAGAAATGAAACATGCATTCTTCATGAAACATGTGCTTTGATTCACTGAGTGCTGTGTGGTAATGCTGGAACTCCATAATAGTCCTGACTGACGATGTTTGAACAGAGGAAAAGACATCATCTGTCAAAGTTAAATCTATCAGGCCTTTTACTATATTTTATATCTGGCTTATGTTCAACGAATAATCTGAAACATGCACCAAAAAAAAGCTGGGAGCCAGCATCTTGAAATATGACCTATTTGCAAGAAATGTTTTAGAATATAATTTTCAGTTGTCCCATGTCAGTGATTGATTGCTTGTTACTTCCTATGTGACTAATGATAAGCGTGATAAGTTAACACAAAAATTCGCACCACTTACAGCTTGTATTGCTTGTTTTGTCATTCAGAAATAACCCTGCTTATTGTCTCAATCACACAAGAATTTATTTGAAGCATGTAATAGTAGAGTTAAAAGCAGACATTCCTGATAATTATTCTTTTTAGTGATAAGTCAAGGTTATTTTACTTGATCCAAAATAAAGAATTTCAATGCTCAGAAATTATATATATGTGACCTGACCTAGAGCATACCAAGTCAGACAGCTGAATGATGTAAAGCAGACAATGAAGCCTACACATGCAGTTGTAAAGAAAAAGCTATTACAGAAATAATGAAAGAACAAAATGTTTAAGATCTCAGTTCCCATTCCTTAATTTGGTGCATTGTTCTCCCCAATTAGTGCAACAGAAAGTGTCCTTCACTGAGTTTTCCAAGGGAGCAAATAGCATAAAATGCACTTGACTCCAGAGTAGAACTATCTACGTAGTTATTATATTAATATCTTACCTCAGGAACCCTCATATTTAAGGCAATTGCTACGTAAATTCTGTTTAAGTATTAACAGAAGTGTCATATTCAAGGCCTAAGTGCTAATTATTTTAGTTGGAGCTGGTAATATCACAATTATGTCATAGGAACCTGTTGAGGCACTGCATTTTAACCAAAAAAAAAAACCAAAAAAAGCCAATTAGACAAATAAGAGACAGGAGAAGAAAAAAGAATAAGTTACTTAGAAAGTATGATTTTTCTGGGATGATTAAAAGAATTTTGCCTTATTAGTCTAAGACATGGAGAACTGTGAGAGGCACGAGAACAGTCTTTCAAAAAGACAACTGCTCTCTGAGTACAGAAGGGGCAGGAACAGAACAAATCCATTTATTTTGCCATAAAAAGATAAAACTAAGTGGCAATGAAGACTTTCTAAATGGCAAAAGCAGGCAAGCATTGCAAAATCAAAAAACAGGACGTGATGGTATCTGCTTTCTGGAGGCTCCTTAAGGGAAAATTTGAAAAGCCACAAGTTATTCATGAGTGAACCATAAATATCTTGCCTGTGTGCAGCTGGCTGGAGTAGGTCACCTCAGTAAAGGGTGTTAAAGATGACATTGTGTTCCAGTATGGCCAATGAGGAGAGCAAAGCAGCGAGAACAAACAGTAAGGCTGCCAGTGCACTCAGTGAAGGTGTCCAGAAGGAGCATCGGTGTCAGCCCCGTTCAGGTAAACAAGGCAAGAGTGGCTGTGCCTGGCCAGAGCTGAAGCCCACCTTCCACCATGTCCTATCTCCAGACCCAGCCAGAGACACATAAGAGCTGGACAAACTTTCCTCAGGGGACCAGCAGGCCTGATTTATCCACTCCAGCACCCAGGGCCCCCCCACCTCCCCAGCCCAGGACCCCATTTAGCCCCCCCAGGACCACCAGTCCCTGCCCCAGTGAAGCTGCAGCAGGGCTGATCTTCAGCTCCCCACACCCTGCCCTGCCCAGCCACGAGCCCCCCATCCATGGAAAACCTTGGTCTACACATGCACAAGAATGCAATTGTGGCACTCCCCCAGACCACTTCTTCAGGCTTTTTCTGAGCAGTCAGGGACTCATGGAGCTAGGAACAGAGAACAGAGGTTGTACTTGGAGGGGATGAGACCTTTGGGAGGCAGTGGCTACATATTTGTAAGTTATGATTGATTATAGGGTAAACATGAGGAGTCTGCACAATGCGGCATCCAAAGGGCTGTTTGAGCCTTGGATAAAGAAAAAAGAAGAGCGGAGAGAAGAAAAACATTCTGCCTTTATGGGCAGCTCTGGCAAGATCAGTTCTGGAATATCAAGTTCATTTCTGGTATCTACATTAGAAAAAGGGTGTTGAAATTTGGAGATGTTACAAAGAGAAGCCACAAAAATAACTTCAGACTTTAAATGAATAGCTTGTTGAGAATGTTTTAAAGAAGTTCATCTCTTTGGCTTGTCAAAAGAAAGATGCAGGAGTTACCCGACACTATCCTCTAAGTACTTACCAGATGTTAATAATGTGCTCCTTAGCCTACCAAAGAAAAGTGGATCAAAGACCAATGGTTGAAACCGAACTAGGAAGAGGAAATATATATTATGAGCTATGGGTGATTACTCCTTGGAAAAACCTGCCAACAAAAATGAAGGATTCTCTATTTCTTGGTGTCTGGAAATCAAAACAGAATGCCTTTCTATAAAATAAACCCAGGCAGATGAAGAAATATACTGAAGTTCTGAATGAGTGAAATTTTGCATTTAAATTATATAGAATTTCAAAATATGATTTATTTGACCTTAATTTGTGCATTTCTCAATAGGCAAAAAATCCACAAATAATATTTTCTAATTCTTTTATTTGCACATCAACTGCAGAACAATCTGGATCAGATTTAAAGTCATGATAGAAAGAACTAGTAAAGGAACAAAACAATATGCTAAATCTACCCGTTAAACATGTTCCTATACCAGGACTGCAACTAGTTATCAAAAGAAATTTTTCTATATCTTTGGCTCACATTAAATGATCAAATTTTTAGCTCAAGGGAAAAAGCAATAAGTTGACCTTTATATAATTTGTAAATCTGAACTTCCTCAACTGACATTTGTGTAGAAAAGAAATCTCTACAGATACATTAGGCAGACACATATCTGATAATCTCTTCCACTCTGGCTGTGTTTCCCCTAGCGCAGCTAAAGCCAGTCCAGACGGAGGTCTGGAGGCTCTTCCCATTTTTGATTGAGCAACTTTTCCCTCTCTTTGATACAGCTTGTCATCCCGTGATGAATGCGATGGCAGCCTTCTCTGAAATAAGTCACTGGGAGACATCCAGGGTTAACAGAAAAAGCTCAGCCACACATTTTACTCACTAGATATAAGAATTACACTATTTCTACAGGGAGCTGGGAAAACCTGTTAGTTTCTGAATTTAGTTTGCCTTCTTATGGTCTTTTGACTGCCAAATGTACAGGACAGTGTATGTTTTCAGCAAAGTGAATACTGTAAGGATACTGGGCAGGGTCAGCAGCCCTTATCAGACCCCTCCACAGCATTAGCAGTGTTACCCTCCCCTTGGATTTTGACCCAGAGAATGTGTGCAGACACTTCTGTGCTCTCGCTGGAGCTCTGCGCAGAAAAAGAACTCCTTTTTATGGAGCAAAAGTTTCCTCTTCCTCTCTGCCTGCTTTTTCCAAATATCCTGCACTCATCCCTGAGAGTGGCACCTTAGTACCCACACCCAAGCCATAGGATTCTGAACCTTCCAAAATGTCCAGTGGAACTAAGTTGTGATAATAAACATTAGCATCATTTGCAGGTAATTTTTTTCCTGAGAAGAAGAGAAGATACCCTTCAGAATCACAAAGGCTTTTTTGCTATCTTGAAAGTACTGCAAACTGCAGTGCAAACTGTGTAACAATTTTTCTGCAGGCTCCTCATGAACTGGACATAAAATAACAGTGATCCCAAGCAGCAAAGGGTGTCATTTAGTGCTCATGAAACTTTGTCATATGAGTGATCAGGCTGAGAAAATAATGCAATATTCTTATTAATTTATAAAACATTTATCTTATATTCAGTTTTGAGGAAAATGTCAATGTTAATTTACATTAAAATTGTTTCATTTTAATATAATCCTTATTTGTCCAACAAATTAATTCAATCTTTGCCTCTGCTATGTGTAGGTACCAAAGTATAAATACCTTGTGCAGTAGAGAAGCAGCAATATATAAACTGTCTACATTTCCAAGATATTTGTATGATAAAGTGCACATACACACACTGCTAATCTCAAATGCTTTCCATTTCCAAGATATTTGTATGATAAAGTGCACATACACACACTGCTAATCTCAAATGCTTTCCATTTCAGAAGAAATGGACTAATTAGTGAAGTATTTCCACAAACATTGCTGAAAACTTTATCAAGATGCTTTATTGTCTTTTTTCCCTCATATTAATCTCATCCTGAATATTAATTGTTCATTGAATAAGAAACATTTGCAATGTAAAAGTTAATGTTTTAATTATGGCAAGCATTCATCCATAATTTTAAAAGTTAGAAATACCTGGGAACCTCGGGACGTCTGGTGATGTCAGTACTCCTTCAAAAATGTTCAGAACGGGGGTGCAATCCTAAACAAAATGTGTATGTTTGGTGGATGAGTGAACTCCAGCTCTGAGGATCCCAACACAGCTAATATTTTCTCAGGATTTTACATCACTGTTTCAATCCTGAGGAGTCCTTCACAGTCTTGCTCCTCTTATGTTTAAGCTTTAGTAAGTGCTCATCATGCAGTTATTTTTACTCCCTGTTGGCAGCCTTACCAGCCTTTTTAGTAACATTTAGTAGTCCAACATGACTTTTTTTTCTAAGGAGATTTCTGAAGAAGAGCATAAAGCAGCAGAATTGTAGCTTTGCACACCACAGGCCACCTTTCACCCACCCCCTCCCTCCATCCACAAAGAGCAGTTTACACAGATACTGGAATTACCCAGACAAACCTAGTGGGTTCCTGGGTTATGACTATTCTTAAAAACAGTGTTTTACCCTCCAGTCTGGGAAGCCCATGACCGTGCTTGAGACATTTGGGTCATCATGTCTTAAAATTAAGAGATCACCCATGAAGTGAATGGCAATGGGAATAAACAAAGCAGTCCTGATTTCTAGACAAGGGTTAAATTCTTTACTGGTGTAATTCCATGAGCTGTTCCTTCACAAAAATCCAGAGAGCTAAATGAATTGCAGTAGAAATTATGTCCATTGTGAGCTGATACATAAGTTACCAAAGAAATTTTTAATTACCAAATTGTTTGCTGCAAAATTTGTTCTTGCAAAACAGCACGATACTCAGTCAGTACCTCACACGTGTATTAAAATCCTTAGCAATTTTAGAATTCAAAATTATTTCTGTCAATTTTGTTTTGGGTGGTGGCAAATTATGACTTCACTCAGCGAGAAAACATTTCCTGCTGCTATCTCTTAAAGACTGCCTGCAGTGTTTAACTATCAACTGCTGCATCACACAGACTGGAAGGTGACCAATGGAATGTGCAAGAAGATATTAGAATGAATTTTTGACGTGTGTTTTCAGTTCATTAACTCTAGTCTCTGCAGCCACAAGTTTGTCATTTGTTATGTGGTTTTTTTCAACAGCAGTTTTGTCTTATCTGATGTTGAAACTCTTCCATGAATCTTTGAATGCTGAGGCATAAGAAAGAGAAATCAGTTGGAAATTTGTTCATGTCTATCTCTGTGCTTGACATTTTTCCACTGATAAGATACAGCTAAATATTGACTTTTTAGTTAAGTTCAGATTAGCTCTCTGGTCTCTTGGCATTGATTGTAAACCATTATCTTTTCCTCATTTATGGGCCCTAGTGCTTTACCACACACACACAAA